>JAJJMA010075393.1:0-11041 GCA_023529015.1 Papaver nudicaule
GTCTAATTGAAATCAACTTGAAGAAAGATTTTCATTTAGTTGAAAGCTTTCCAGGTTTCATCAGAGCTAATGTTCATGTTCTTTCTTTTTCTAAGCTGGTAATCACCAATCATGTGAAGAGCTAGGATTAATGACAAGAGAAAAACCAATAGATTCGTACCTTTGAACAAAACTAGCTAGAATCATAGCTTCTGAACCGTAGCTGAACTAATAGTTCAGGAACCCATTAACAAACAAATTTTGTCTACCTAAGCATTAGAAAGAGCAAACCCTTACGAAAAATAGACACCGCCTAAGCAAACAAAACCACACAGAGTTCAATACTTTACTAATTCAGCCACACAGAGGTGTTTATTACTAATTCTCGTATGTTCTAACCTTAGAGTATTACCATCGCCATTAGATAAAAACGTAGCTACTATCTTTCTGCCAGTTTACAGATACACACATACACGAGCACTGTCTATTATTCGGCATCCAAACACAGTGATGTAGAAAATGGTAGAATATGCAATCAATTGAAAAGAAAGAGAATACATACCAGCTGGGAGTTCTTCGTTAACTTGTTGCAGCACACCTGAATAACAAACATCCTCGTCTGAAGAACAATCGTATTTGTGCTGACCGAAATAGAGAGAATACAATAGCAAGTATTTCTGATGTTCCATACATTCAGGAATATCGTCACTAAAATACTTGTGTTTCTCTTTTCCAGTATCAACACTGTAATCTGAAAACCAAATATCAGCAAAAAAATAAAATAAACAATCATCAATCAATTAAAAAAATGCAATCAATCAATTAAAAAAATGCAATCAATCAACTGATTTTTCAGAATCAGAGTCAACAGAATTACAAGAATAAGATTCCCATCCAATTCTTGTAAGCTAATTAATTTCCTTCAAAAAAAAAAAAATAAATAAATAAATAAATCAGAATTACCTGGTGGGTTATGAGCCCTGAAGGCTGGACCTATTATCCCTTGTTCTTCCTCTTCTCCAGAAGAAGAGTCAGTTTGTGGATCTGCTAATGAACCCATTTTCTGACTTGATTCATAAATTCGTTTTTGTGGAGCTTGTTCTTCTTCACTTTCTGAATCTGCCAATGAATCCATTTTTTTCTGCCATGATTCATACAATTCATCCTCGATGGCCAGAGCTTCAACAATTTTTCTCAAGGTTTCAGCATCAAGAGGAGGCCTATCCTTGGGTGCTTTCCGACCTTCTCCAGAAGAAGAAGGGCAATCACCTAGTGAAATTGCTCTTGATTCTAACGCAGAATAATATTCCATCGCCAAACAGAAGAAAATTGAAAACCCTAGGTTCTTTTTTTTCCCCTTCCAGTTTCTTATAAACAAGAAAAGGGGTTTCTCTTTGCTAGCGCAAAACCAACACGTGTTAGCAAGAATCTCAAAGCACCCTAATTTCAGAACACGTGTTTGTGAAAGGAGGAGTGAGTTCCATTTTCTTGATAAGGCAGAAAAAGAAAAATTGCATTCTCTCTGCGACTCGGTTCCTAAAAATCGGCCACTAGTTTTTGGATTACCTTTTTGAGAAATTTATTTATATTATTTAGTCCTAAAAATCGGAACCGGGTTAAGCTTTGGTCCTGGTTCAAATGTAATTTGACCCCTAGTCCAAAACCTAGCTAAATTATCCGGATACCCCTAACTTCTCACGTGCGGCTCCCATAACCCTCAACCCACTACGCCTACACCCAATCCTCTTCTTTCTTCTCGAATTGAAAACCGTCATTAATCATCAAAATTCAAAAACCAAAAATCAGTTACTACAAAAAACCGTCATTAACTGATCAATTACACTACAAAAACCCATTTCAGTTTTACATTTCCGCGAAAAAAAAAATTGAGAAAAAAAGAGATGCCTAAAACAAGAAAAATTACAAGAACAATCAATGAAGAAATTGATCAAACACAACAGTCACCAGACCATCATAATCAAAACATAAGAAAATGAAACATGCAAAAGACACAGATAGTGGAAATACCAATTCAGAATCTGAATCCCAGAAAAATGACAGTGGATCTGATGATTCGAAAAGAAGAAGAAGAAGAAGATGATAAGATGAGTGATTCAGATTCTGATCAGTTGTTAGGGGAAATGCTAGCAAAAAAAAAAACAACTAAGAAGCAACCAGGTAATTTTTATTTTTTTTGTTGATTTATGTTTTATTTGCAGTACGTAATATGTACTGCTTAAAAAACTTTTACGAGATGTAATGATTGGCAGTACATAATATGTACTGCTTTAAAAAACCTGTGTGAGATGTGTTTATTGGCAGTACGTAATATGTACTGCTTTAAAACCTGTGTGAGATGTGTTTATTGGCAGTACATAATATGTACTGCTTAAAAAACCTGTGTGAGATGTGTTTGTTGGCAGTATGTAATATGTACTACTTAAAAAACTTGTACGAGATGTGTTTGTTGGCAGTACGTAATATGTACTGCTTTAAAAAACATATGTGAGATGTGTTTATTGGGAGTACGTAATATGTACTGCTTTAAAAACCTATGTGAGATGTGTTTATTGGCAGAACGTAATACGTACTGCTTTAAAAACCTACGTAGATGTGTTTGTTGACAGTACATATAATGTTTAACGTGTGTGTTTTTTAGATATGTTATTTTCGGTGTATTCTACATTGTGTTGATAATAGGTTTTTAACATTTTGTAGAGTCTAATACTAAAGCTACAAAGGGTGTGAAAAGAAAGCGTCCTAGTAAGCAAAAAACATCACCGAAGAAGAGACGGAAAGATGCACAAGCAGGAGAAAGTTCTAAGAAGAGAAAACGGTCCCCTAAAAAGTCTACGAAGGTAGCGAGAAAACGGTCTTCTAAAAAGCTTACTATTGCAGTATCAAAGGCATCACCTAAAAATGCTAGGAAAGCAGGTATTTGCTTCACCCCATAAGTTTGTGTGTTGTTATCCAGTACATTGTCTGATATGATATGTTTGTTGTCCTGTACATATGATATGTACTATGAAAAAAAGTACTGGTAGTGAAAGTGTAGTTTATGTTTTTACTAATATGTACTGTTTCATTTCGTAGGGAAAAAACAGTTAAGGGAGCTAGAAAATTATACAGATCCAATTTCAAGGGTATTTACACACTTGTTAAGAATTTGAAGAATGCACGGTGCAAACTGACTAAGAGACAGTTGAGATTAATTAGTGAAGCACCTTTTGGTAAATTATTATTGATGTTTTGGTACACAAGTTATAAAGAAGAACGCTGGCTTAGAAGGGAAGAGGCTATCACCAAGTTGTTGGGCTTCACAAGAAGTCACATGCTCCTAAAACTATACAATTTGCGTTTTATAGACACGGGATTCCACATAACATCACATCTACTACAAAAGAAATGAGAGTCATCCTTGGCATGGGAAGAATGGCAGGGAGAGAGAATGAAGAGAAGCTTTGATGGATGCAAAAAAAAAAAAAAAAGTCGCGGATGGAAAGACTGGTGTTTATAAGAGACGTTTTGAAAATCAGAAATCTGTGAAAAAGGAATGATTCACGATGAAATCCTGAAAATCCTTAAGAAGTCGACGAAAAAAGAAGGAGATAAGAAAAGAAGTAAGAAATCTAGTGAGGTTGCTAAAGATAGTATTGAAGATAGTAACAGTGAAAGTGAAGAAGAAAGTGAGGAAAACAGTGGAGGAGAAAGTGATGAAGAGCATGAAGAAAACCAAGACGATGAAGATCTTGTGAGACTAATTGGTCTCTTCTTGTGTATCTCATTTTACTTCACAACAAAAGATGCTGACAAGTTGGCAGAGAAGTATATTGGTCTTGTGGATGATCTTGAGAGAGCACGAGATATTTCATGGCCAGATTTGATACACAACAACCTGCAGAAAGAACTCGATGCGAATATGGGAGCTGAAATGTGCAAAAACACTACTGGTTGTGTTACATACTTGATGGTAAACTACTAGTTGTGTTTTCTTCCTTATATAATATAGATATCCTCATTGTTGTATAGTTTATGCGCCTCACTTTCATTGTGTTTTTGTGCTACAGCTTTGGTTTGCAGAACATACCAATTTGATCGAACCAGAGAATGTAGTAACAAACCCAGAAGGGGAGTATGTGCCTAGAGCCGCAAGGTGGAACCTCATGAGTGTATGTGAAGCAATACTGAAAGATTTTAACACTATAGAGATTCAGGTAAAAGTTGGTGTTGAGTTTAAATTTTTGTGTTGAGATTAAAACCAAGTGTAGTTATGTGTTAGTAGACAATGCATATCATATGTACTGCTAAAAACTAGGTGTATTTATGTTTTATTGACAATACATATCATATGTATTGCTAAAAAATCATGTTTCTCATAACCTATGTTTTTATTGACAGTACATATCATATGTACTGCTTAAACTAGGTGTATTTATTTTTTTAAGCACTACATATCATATGTTTTTATTGATAGTACATATCATTTGTTTCTGATATGTATTGTTGAAAAATAACAGTTCAGTTTCTATTTTTTTCCACTACATATTGTTATTAACATACATAAAAAAAATACTTGCAGTTCCATCCCACTTTCATCGATCCCTACACAGAACCTGAAAAAGAAATTTTGAGGTCAATCTCTAGAAGGATTTCATAGGACAACCAAGTCGCTTCTGATGAAGACAAGAGTGATGAATGTTTGGATGATAGTGTGGAACAGAAATATGAAGATCTAAGGACAATGATCTTTGACAAGTATAGTGCTCTGCGGAGGTTGAAGAAGATTGGTGAACCAATTCATCCATCAGTAGCTGAAAAAATGATTGAAGAAATTTTCTTGAAGGCTTGGACGTTGCAAGTCGACTTAGCAAAGAAGAACAAACCCAAGAGAACCCTACTCAAGAAGATTCTCCTTCAACTGTTAATTTAGGTACTGACCCTACTGAAAAAGTTCAATTTGTTGATGGAGAAGACCATGTTGTTGTTGATGCAGGAGACCATGTTGTTGATGGAGGAGACCATGTTGTTAGTTTGTCTACTCCAACTGGTGATAAAGAAGACAATGTTGTTAGTTTTGATTACTCCAACTGTTGAGGAAGAAGAAAATGATGTTAGTTTGTCTAATCCAACAGGTCTGTTGGAAAGTGAGACTGTAGTTTCTCAATATCGGATGTGGGCACAAACCGAATTGAAAGATACAATTCAAGAAATTCAGGTGAAAAAGGTAAGTCACAAAAATTCGCAGTTATTTGTTTTTTTTACAGTAAATAAAAAATATGTACTGATTGTTTTGTCAGTACATATTAGTAAAAAATATATAAACTACACTTCTGCTCCCACTTTTTTCCATAGTACATATGATATGTACTCAAGATTTTTAGTAGACCGTTTTTTGGGGTGAACTCATGTTAAAACCTTAATATTTGTACTTGCAGCCTGACCTTCCGCAGCATGACATTGAGATAGAGGCAACGACAGAAGTTCTAAAAAGTGTGAAAGATAATATTTCTTCGTTGATGACATCTAAGGATGACCCAGAGACATCTGTTGAGAATATAATTGAGGGCTTCAATAATTTTCAATTCCCTATGTTTAAGCAGTTGTTGAAGATGCCAGAAATGCAAGCACCATCACTTGAAGAACTAATCCAAGCTGTTGTCGTTGTCATGGGGGTTTACAGCCAAGAATACACGGCAAAGGTCCAAGATTTTGATGTTATCTCAGATACAAGTCCTTTTCTGCATGTGGGGGACTTTGGTAGAGTACCTTCACCAGAGAAGCAAGATATCCGGCTTGGTGACATTCACCCCATGCCTAAAAAATTATCTTGCAAAATGTACCCGAGGTACATGTTGTTAACCCCATAGTTGATCAATCTGCTCATATCCAGACTGAAAAGGTTTGTTATATTGAATCATGTTTCACAATACATAACCTGCTCCCTTAATTTTGTATTCTTATAATTCCTTGATGCAGATACAACAGAAAAATGATTCGCAATAGTTTCCAAAACCAAACTGGAATCTCCTTACACCCCATGTGCGACAAGAGGTAGTGCAGCAACAAGAGACTAAACAAGCAACTACTCAACAAGAGGTACATTTTTCATGTGTGTACAACATTAAAAAAATGTGTTTATTCACAGTACATATGATATGTACTGCTTATAAATATGTGTGAATATGTTTTTATTTGCAGTACATATGATATGTACTGTACTGCTTATAAAGTATATATCATATGTACTGACATCTGATATGTACTGAGTGGGTGTGTCATTCTGAGTGGTTTGTTGCAGAATGAAGTGGTTGGGCAAAGTCAACCGTCAAGTGAAGTTCCGCTGAGCGATCGACTTCAACAAAGGTTGGATGCTCACACAGGGAAGATAAAAAATACACCCAAAAAAAGTCGCCAAGAAGAGGGTTAGAGAAGTTGTTGAGAACCCAGAGAAAGTTGAATCACTTACTATCACCAAACCATTGACTCGAGCTAACCCACAGAAGAGAACCTATACCGACTGCGATAGTGGAAGTAAGTTTTCAGCAACAAAGAGAAAAAGCAAAGATGAAGAAGCTAAGAACAATCCACCTAACAAAGAGAAGAAGAAGGTGAATAACCCTCGCAAAGGGAGGAATTTGAAGGCTATAGAGAAGTCCAAATTGCTTGATCAAATATCGAAAGATCAACTGAAAATCCTGATTCCATTCTTTGATAATGCAACGATATAGTAAGTACTTTCTACCCTTAACGTTATACTTTGCAACTTTTTAACATGCTGGTATAAAAATGTGTTTATAACTCTGTGAGCAGCTCAACTGCTAGGGCAGTAGGTGATGGGGAAATCTCCGTAAGCGTGTCTACAATTGAAGATCTGATACATGACCATCCCTTAATGCAAGATTTGCTGAATTACGAGGTATATAAGCTTAAAGAGGCCTTCCAGGAAGAAGACAAATTGAAACCTGAGACGGAGGCCAGAAAGTACCAACCTGTCTTGCACTTAACTCCACAAGCTTGGGTAAGTGTCGTATTGTTTATCATCAATATACTGACTGTTTTTACCAGTACATATATTATGTACTGACTGTTCTAAACAGTACATATCTGCTAAAAAAGAAAGAAAATAACACTTACTATTCTTTTGGTTTTCAGTTTCACATTGAGAATCCTGACCAGCTAGTAGGAGGAGAACTAGAAGTTATTCATCAACCAATTATTGGCATGGCCGAAAACACAGAAAAGAGTCTCATCCTCATGTCACATAAAAACAAACATTGGACAATCCTTGAATTTGATTGTTTGTCGAACAAATTTAATCACTACAACAGTCTGGTTCCCTTTAGAGATAAATACCTTCAAAATGATGAGAAAATGGCGAAAGATTGCGTCTAACCAATCAATGAATATTTGTTGAAGTGGAAGAAACCAATGTTGCCGTCAGAACCGCGAGTGACTGACGTTGGAGCACCAAGACAGGGACTTTCCCCAGATTGCATGCTCTATGTGATTCACTTCATTAAGAGGCTCTCGAAGAACGATCCAGACAACAAAAG
The DNA here is from genome assembly GCA_023529015.1 of Papaver nudicaule. Classification (NCBI taxonomy): domain Eukaryota; kingdom Viridiplantae; phylum Streptophyta; class Magnoliopsida; order Ranunculales; family Papaveraceae; genus Papaver; species Papaver nudicaule. The sequence goes on from JAJJMA010075393.1 coordinate 7,533, forward strand.
TTTTAGATGAGATGACATAACACTTATGGAAAAGATTCAGAAGAGAAGGATAACACTATCATGCAGGTTGTTGCCGCATCTGTACCAGGAGAAAGTGTTTGGCAATAAGAAAAAACTCCATGAATCTTTTATTGTGTTAAATGAATCTATTTTGTGTTTGACAGTTCATTTTAAAAAACTATTATGGTTTCCTATGTTAAAGACAAATATTTGTAGTTGACAGTTTATTTTTATCAATGTAGTTGACATTTTATTTCTATCATATGGGTATATGTACTGCTTAAAAATCATATGTACTACTTGTAGCGTGGGTGTGTTTATGACATATGATATGTACTGACAGTACATATATTATGTATTGCTTAAAAAAACATGTATGGGCGTGTATTTATTGATTGTCCATATATTATGCTTCATCACTATCTGAATTATCTACAACAAAGAAACACAAGCTCATATCATATGAAGCATAACGAGGGGGCGCTGCCCCCTCGGCCCCCGTAAAAAAAGGTTTTGATCCCCATAAGGGCTAAATTATCATCAAAACTTCGGAAAAAACTTAAACAAAAAGAGCTATTATTATGTTTAAATTGTTAAAGGCAGTATTATTTCAATGACAATTGAAAAAGCTGAAAAAACTAAAGGTAGTACATATCATATGTACTAGCAGTACATATATGACGTACTGCAAAAATGACAGAAACTAAAATTCTGAAAACTTCATGTCTGATACTTCAATGAATCCATCAAATATTCATTCATACTGACGGACAACTTTGCAGGTACTCCTGTTATGATGAGTACGCACACCACAGTTTGAACATGTTACGGACGTCTTAGTCATTTCCCATGCACTCTTCATGCGCTTCTTCGGTTGTCTTCCTGGTGGGACTCTTACAAAAGGAGGTAAAACTGCATCCTCTTTAGTGTACTCTTCTGGCCTTTCAAAGTTCGGAACAGGTCTGATGGCGAACGAATAAAGTTCTCTATAACAAGCAACTTTGAAGTAGTAGTCGATGTAATCATAGAAGCAATCACCCTTTGCAGCGATAGGAGCAGTAGCATGTGAGCATGGGAAACCATACACACGCCATCTTTGGGAAGTGCAAGTCCAATTTCCAAATCCACCATATGGGTCCTGCGCGAAAATATGAAAACAGTACATCTTAAGAAAAAAGGATATGTACTGCATGGTTTGATTGGTGTTTGAAGCATATTGCATTTGATATGATCTACTAGTGCATTGTATCATCTACTATGATATGTACTGTCAGTACATATGATATGTACTAGTGCATTGTATCATCTACTATGATATGTACTGTCAGTACATATGATATGTACTGATCAAAATACATTGGATGTGCTTCAAAAAAACAGATATTTTTTTATAATAAAACTGGTTCATTGTACATGTATGGATTTTTTAATTTGTTCTTTGATAGTTAGAAAATCATAATTAGGCACTAGCCTTGGAGAACCAATTTCATAGATGTTATGACCCGATTCGCTGACTCTCCAAGTACGCCCAATTTGAATATGCAAATCAAGCAACACTTGATATTCTGGAGTCAATTGATCTGGATCCATTGAAAGACTTTCAGTGCGACGAACTGAAATCATCCCCATTTTACGTCGCCTAAAACAAAATCAAGGCCAAAACAAAAAATTAACACATTCAACAAAATGTTCACAAAAAAACGAATAACAGTAAAAATGAACACAAAAGAAGCTCAAAAAAATACCTAATGTTATCAGCAATTCCATATGCAGGCAACTTCTTTTCCTTGCGTATCCAGTTATTAAAGGACTCAACAATACTTGAAGACGTATAGACGTACCTACACCCCTTGAAGTAAGCACTAGACCACTTTTCCCTGTCAACCCCCTTCAGATATTCAGCTACCCAAGGCCTTCCCACTATTACCATCTCCCGAAGACCTTCTTCATACTTCGCCGGCGTAAGTGCGTATGTTGCTTTCTTAAAACTTTCTATTACCTGTTTATACTTTTGATCCCCTTTGTTGATTGGCAAGTTTTGTTTTAAATGAAAAAGCAATAACTGTGATATGCACGATCACCGAAAACATCGGGAATTGACTGCTTCAAACCCTCACCACGGTCAGTAATAAAGGTAATGGGACGATCATCTACACAGTTTCTAAGATTACGCATAAACCATTGCCAGTTACAAACATCTTCTCCAGGAACAAGTGCAAATGCAAGAGGATAAAAACCTGCAAAAAAAAAATAAAGTACACAAAAAAGTAAGAATCCAAAAAGAGATGGAAAAAAAACAACCTGTACATAATGATATGTACTGTAATTTTAGCAGCAGTACATATGATATGTACTGTTAAAGTAACAGTACATAATGATATTTACTTTAAAAGCAGAAAGCAAAAACAAAAAAATGTACTGTAATTTTACAGTACATATGATATGTACTGTTATTTTAAAAAGCAACACTTGAAAAGAAAAAAAAAATGTACTAATAAGGTAAAAAATCTTACCATCGTTACCATTAAGACATGTAGCAGCCATAAGACCACCTCTGAACCTCCCAGTGAGGAAATAGCATCACAGAAAATCATCGGACGGCAACGCTTATAACCCTCTTTACAAGAAGCAAAACAAATGAAGAGTCTGTTGAACCTCTTCGTTGCATCGTTGTAGTCAAAATCAATATATGAACCAGGATTGGTTTCTCTTATTTTAGTAACAAACCTTGTAAGATGAGTATAGGACTTAACTTCGTCACCAAAGATTTCTTCATGAGAAACCTCCAAGCCATTGTAACCATGGTGGTATTTAATGTTCACTCCAACATCAACTTTAAAATAATCCACAATATCTAAGGGCTTCACTAGAGGGTTATGGATCACTTTATTATGGATCATATGATCCACAAGCCTCTTTTTGACAGTGGGACTTTTTAGTTTGATACCAACTCCACAACTATGCCTTAAATTGTTTTTCTTTATCTTGAAAAATTCATTACTTTTATCAGTCGCAGTGACATGAAAAAACCATGAGCACCCCTCATTCTTACATTTTGCAGTGAACCTGGATAGTTCTTCTTCTTTTTAATGAGATTGTAACCAGTCCTCAGAACATATTTATCAAAAGATAAACGAACAACTTCAATACCATTAAATTCTTGGTTTAAAACATCAAAAACTTTGTCCCAATCATCTGAAAGAAGAGCTCTAGAAACCTCTTTCTCCCCTGCATAGCTTCTCTTAGCATTTGCAAGCAACGATGAAGAATATCCACCACCAGTTCAAGAACTTGTTCCATTTGAAGAACTTGCTCCATTTGAAGAACTTGCGCCAGCAGCAGCCTCAAAAGATTCTACATGCACCTCAAAATATGAAGATTTCAACAAAGAATGTAATGCAGCAAGACTAAGGAGTGAAATATCTGCAAGTATGGGAACCTTCTCGCCACCCTGAATATAATTCACAACAATGCATGAAGGACTTAAGATTCTCCAATTATCACAGATA
>JAJJMA010075402.1:0-10582 GCA_023529015.1 Papaver nudicaule
TTTCTGGTTAACGGGGTGACAATGATCCCGAGGCCCGGGGCGTTCTAGGTGTAGGCTCTACAGGCCTATCCTCTGGTCGATTCTCGGCTCAACTTGACTAAGGAGCTCTTAGGGTTTCTAAACCCATATGGATGCGAGATCACACTTTCGTGTTGACACTGGTGTTATTCATTTTTTTAATTTTATTTATTTATTTATTTTTATTTTTTTAAGTTATTCGTGACGCCATAAGTTTCATGGGCCACGACCTTTGTGGTGCTGCAAGCTCTTGCGGTGCCATGACTTTTCTAGATAAGGGGACGCTACGCTTAGTGAGGTCCCCGGTGTCATGCATGTGAATACATACGTAGGCTAGGTCTTAGCCAAGAAAATGAAAAGAAGGGAGAGGTTTTACCCGTTTTAGCAGAGAGCTTTTCCTCCTTCTTGTCATGATCAAGTCCTTGTTTCTCCTTGATCATCTCCACCTGGAGAACGGTTATGCAATTAGCTAATTTCCTGAGCAGCGCCTTTGGTGCAAGCTTGGGTGGTGTATTTTCCAGCAACACGCGTCCATTGGTGTTCAGAGTTGAATCCGTAGCGTTGAGTGAGGTGGAGCGCCGATGCTTTACGAGTCAATGACCAATCCAGTGGTAATCGGCTGCAGTAGTTGGTAGAGAGATACGGGGGAGTCGATCGTATTCTTTTTTTCTTGGTGTGGATCTGAGCGTCTTTTGTCTTGGTGTAGAGGATGTGTCGTCTCATCTCGGTATCCCCTTTATATAGACTCCTCCGAAAGCACAATGATCGCGCTAAGTCCCCAGTCGTTGAGGAGGGTGTTGGTGTCGAATAGGCGAACTACTTGATGAAGATGCTGACTTCGCCGTCTTTACTAAGTAGTGAAGTTCTAGGAGGACATTGGTGCTATGAGTTGTTTCTCCATGAGATGTGGCGCCATGAGGTGTGGCGCCATTGATTTGGTGGCGCCGTGGAGGTTGGCGCTGTAAGCTTTGCACCATAGTCTATTCGTTGTAAACTCCGGCAGTCCGCGTCTTGCGTGTCTCCTGATGTTTGCGCCATATATCTTGACTCACTAGTTGTATCTCCACGAAATTTTTACACGTGGTAGAAGACATCCAGGGAAGTATTGTGTCCAAAAATCTCTTCGAGGCTCCTCGTAGATTTTCCGCAGTACGCATGACTCCTGATTGCGCGTCTCGCGTGTGCTGTAGTGTTTGTGTCGTATCTCCAAATTCCCTTGGTGGATTGTTACGAAATTTTAGTCTGTGTTGGGAGACATACATAAAAAGATTGTGTCCGAAAATCTTTCCAAAATCCCTTGTGCATTTCTCAAACCGGTGGTTTCTTCGCGACGGAAGTTGCTGGCGCAGGAAATTCTGACAGCTCTTCTTTTCTCCAATGTTCACGCCATATTTCTCAAACCACATGGAGTTATTGCATGAAATTTTACCACAAAGTTGTAGACATTAAAAAGGAGTTTGTGTATAAATTTTACCCAAGGACTCCTCACGAGCTCTCCGCAGCAACTGTTTTGGTTTCGTATGTAAGTTCTGTCCACTTGCTTCGGTGCGCTGTAATGTTGGCGCCATATCTCTTGATCCACGGATTGGATTGCCACGAAATTTTCACACATGACATAATACATATGAAGGAAGACGTTATCTAAAATTCACCTTCAGATCTCTTACTGATCTTCCGCGTTGCTCGTTTTCATGAAGGTTGCCGTACATCGAATTTGGTATGTAGTCGTGAGCACGTCTTTGTTCGTCTCCAGAGTAGGTTTGCTCCATGGAGACCCAAAATAAAATAATTTCCCCACAATATGGTTTACCGTACTTGGTTGGTATCTCTAACACTGAGGTTGTAGGCAATGGTGTTGATTAGATTTCTTCTCTTGAGTCTCCCTTCCTTCGAGAGATCTGTAGTGGGCAGTCCCATGCTGTATGGATATCTCTGGTCGAGTAGGCTCTTCCCTGATGACGAAGCTCTTTGGTAGAGACAAGCATCTGTCGTACTTCACGTCTCCCTTTGGGTCGTGGCAGCCGGTATTATTATCGTACTTGGTGGAGTGAAGAGCGGCGGTGGCGAGGAGTCCCCAGCTATGTTTTCTGATATCTTATCAGCGCCTCTTGTTGAGTTCGCCTTCCCTCATGTTGACACATGTGTATTGGCCTTTTGAAGATGAGTATACAGAGCGTTTTCTCTAGTTGTTGAGACTCATCGGATTGGAGTAATTCGGTTGCTCCATCCTTATTCAGACGTCAAGTACTTCGTCGAAGGTGATGAGTCTGGGAATCCTGTATAGGCTTCGGTCCTCGTACTCCTCGCGGTTGTTGTTGCAGATCTGCATCTTGTGGTTGGGTCACATTCTTGCTTGGGACCCTTTGAGTTGTATTTGTCGATACCCTGTCGTCTGGTTGCTGACAGGCCTCCCGTTATCACGAGCTTCTTCAATCCTTACTGCTTGGATCCTTTTCTATCAAGACAGGGACGGCTGTGGTTGATCGTCTTGCGGCTTCAGAAGTTTGAAGTCTGAACTTCCTCCAGTGAGGAGCATCTCATGAGATGGGGGGTCTTTTGGATAGGGAGGTTGGTGTGGACGAGATAGAGATGCACCTCCTCGTCTTGGTTCTCCAGGGGGTTTCTCTCGATCGAGTAGCAGAGTTGGATTGTTGGACATGCTTGTGTTCAAGTTTGTCTTGAGAGTCCAAATCCTGGAATTCCTGGCTGGTTGCAGTGGTTACTCTGGAAGTCCCCATGTCTCGTCGTCATTCTATTAGTGATGATGGAGTTGTCCGTCCCTTCAGTGTTTGTTGGTAAGTCCTTTGTTGCCATGGGTACTATAAGCTTGATTTACCCCTTTCCAATAGTTGCAGCGCCGTGACTTGTGGCGCCATCACCCGTGGTGTCGTAGCTTGTGGCATCGTGATCCCTGGCGCCGTGACTTGTGTTGTGATCCGCTTCGACCCATACTGTCACCTGAAGTTTTCAAAGCGAGCGAAGTCGTATGTTCCGGATGTGTCACCTCTGTAGTTGGACTCTTCCTCTTATTCCCTTCGGCGATGGTACTCACGGAAGGTAAGTTGTTGTTGTACTGCTCGTTGATGAGGTTGATGTCGCCGTCGGCATTACAAGCCTCTTATCTTCTTAGGGGTTTGGCCCTCTCCGGTAGCGCTGGTGTAGGCGAGGCAAGTCTTTTGCAGTTTCATGGAGGGCTCAGTAGACAAGGATCATTTCGCAGAGATCCAATGCCGGGTAAGGTTGTCGTACTAAGTGCAGGCTCTGCCAGTGGGGCTCCGGGAATTTCTGAGTCTCAGTACTCGGTGGTGTCGATGCTCCCCTCTTGGGGAAGGGGGCCCTCTACACCCTGTGTGGGCACGTTAGTCAGTGCTGGTGAACTGGCGTCGTCTCCTCCTCCGGGTTCTGGAGTGGTCTCTTCAAATCGTCTTTTGCGGCATATCCGAGTTGTGGCTCTCTCCATGTTGAGGTTCTCCTTGAGTAGAGATCATCTTGTCATCCTAGACGGGGATCGCCGCGGTGTTCGTATTAGTAGCAGATCTGGGAGTTCCTTTGGCTTGTGAACTTGTTGACGGTTTCGTGGTTAGAGTTTCGAGATGAGCCGAGACCTCAACTTGGGTCTTGATCCGTCTTTCCGGAAGATCGTCTCGACACTTGGCTAGTTCCTCCAAGGTTGGTGTCCTTGGCACTTCCTCTTCATTTAGGGTGGTAGCATATGTAACTGCGTTCTCCCCCGCCTTTTGTTTGAGGTTGAACAGTTCTGCATATTCTTTGAAGTCTGGGATGGTCTCTATGACTTCGGGTGGTATGTCGTAGGGGAAGAGTTCACCTTCTCCTCGGAGCTTGTCACGTACAATTCCAGACTCCGGAAGGGCTTTGATGGAGATTCTTATGGCTGTGCCGATGTCTACTGCCGGTTTTCCAGGGTTTTTCTCTCGAGTAGCTTTCCTCGTGGTGAGTCCCCAGTGACTCGGTTAATGTGGGCTATCAAATAAGAGAGGGGTGGACGAAGTACCTTCTTGATTGAGGGGGTCCTCATCGACTCCCCTAGGTTCTGCAGGCGCGACTACTGCCTTGCTGCTCTTTTGTACAAAACGCTCCATGAACTCCAGAGGGAGCGTCTCTTGGTTGTTGTAGATCCATAGGCGTCCCAGCATCATGTCGCTCTCGAGGACTCCCTTAACAATGTGAAACTCCGCTATGGTTGGGATCGTGGCGATTTCGACGGAAAGGTCGATCCACCAGTAAGTGCGTACTTCGACCCCGTCAGGACCTTTGATGAGGGCAGGGGCGTGGATGGCTCTTCTGCGAGGGATGTTAGCGGCTCTGAGAGTCTTGGATGAGATGATGTTCACTGGGGATCCCGGGTCGATGAGTGTTTTCGAGAATTCAGTATGAGACAGGCGGGCGGTTGTGAGAAGTCCCCAGCCTTGTCCTTCTGTTGGCTGCTTCTGCTTGGACATTGTCTGCTCATTGTCTTCCTTGAAGGGTAGGCGTTTTCCCGACACTACCATGTTGAGTGCTGTGAACATGTCTTTCCGCTGTGGTTTCGAGAGACAGAGAGTCTCACGTAGTTGCCACATTATCTCATCCACTCTCTTGTTCATCGGCTCCTCAGGGAAGGTGAATGCTCGAACAGATAGAGGATCTTGATATACTCCTTCGTTTCCTAGGTGCAATTCCCCGGACTCCTCCTTGGCTTGGAAGATCTGCTTAAGGGTAAAGCAGTCCCTGGTAGAGTGAGTAGTAACTTGGTGATAGCGACAATACCTTAGGCTTGCTACCTCTTCGGTTGTAGGAGGGCGTTGAGTCGAAGGGAGTTCGATTACCCCGTCCAGGATCCGAGTGTTTAGCAACTATAGTACCTCCTCCATGGGGAACGGGTAGTCTGGTATCTCTGACCTGGCTTTCTGCCTCTGCGTCTCCGGTTGATGTGGTCCTCCTTGGTTCATGTTCTTGTTTGGGGGACCCGGAGCTGAATTAGTGCGTTTTGGATGCGTACCTTCCGTGGCAGGGCCTTTCCTCCGTACTTCGTGCGGGTACGGTGGTCGGTGTGGATAGGTAGCGCCACCTCTCTTTCTCGATTTCATAGTAGCTTTTCCAAGTCGTTTGCCGTGACGTAGCGGGATGGTTGTCCTTCTCTTTGGCGAGACTCTTCTGGAGCAGGAGGTGCTCCATCACCTTGGATGTGGATGACGGACGAGCAGGCACTGTAGCGGCTGCCTCAGGGGTTCCCTTGACTGGTGGATTCAACAACTTCGAGGTTAGAGTTTTGAGACAATCCAGGATCCCTAGTTGTGTGTCGAACATCTTGTCTTGGTTTCCTGCGAGGACATCATGACGTTTGGACGACTCATCCATAGTTAACGCTCCCGACACTATTTTTTCTTTCTCGGTAGTAGCGACAACCTTAGTCTTGGAGGAAGGGTTCTTCTCAGAGGTTTGGGTTGGAGCGTTAGGAGTTATTGGGGTGATGGGTATAGCCGAGATGATAGGTATTGAAGAAGAAGTATCTTGGGTAACAGGTACATTGGGTGTATTGTTGGATGCAGGTGGGTTGGTAGGTGCTGCGTTGGAGGCTACATCACCGTCAGTTGAAGAGTAGGGGTTTTTGGCGTCTGATCCCGACCTAAGTCCAACCATCTTTGAGCAAGTTTCTCTGGAACCGAGAGAATGATCTCCCACTGTGGTCGCCAACTGTGTTTACCTGCAAAAACAATGTACCGTCTCTGGGTACTTTCGTAGTGCTCGGAGATCAAAGTCGAACAAGACAAGCCTAAACCAAGAAAATGGATGTTCCCGTCTTGCTTCGGTCACAGAGAGGATAGAGGTTAGTCTAGGGAGGGAAACAACGAAGAAACTTGAGACCAGGTTGAGGATGTGTTTTGGGTGTAAGAGTTCAAGATCTCCGTCGTGAAGTCGACTAGAAATCTCCAAGGCTAGAAACGTGTTTGGATTCTCAGGTGTGTCTTCTCTGAGGCTCTGATGTTGTTGTTTCTGTTTCTGTGTTCTCGCCGTTCTGCCTTGGAAGATAGAGGAAGCCTCTATTTATAGTTTTGAACTCACCCTGATCTCTCGACAGATAAGGTGGAAGTCGTGGAAGAGTGGGGGAGTGAAGGACATGAGTTGGTTTCCGCAACTGCCTGAGTCGTGTAGAACATGCCCACTCGCGCCATCTTTTCGTAACTGTCCACTATCTCCATCAGTTTCTTTCAACTGCCGTAGACCGCCAGACCAATACCCCTAAAGTTATCCCCCCGTGTAATGTTTTGATGTCTCGAGTGAGTGATAGGCGGATATTGCGTAGTTGAGTTGAGTAGAGTAGAGTCGTATGACTAATTGTCGCGACCAACATGAGCGTAGTGCCTCCGGGACACGAGTATAGGAGTGGCCTTGGCTGTTGGCCAAGGTCATAAGTGTTTAGCGCCATAGCCCAGGAGGCTACGGCCTTGGTCTTTGGCCAAGGCAAATTTTGAACGCGCTTTGGCGCTAGTTTTGTTATGGTGGCGCCATGGCTCATGGCGCCACGACCTTGGCCTTTGGCCAAGGCCGATTTTGAATGCGCTTTGGCGTTAGTTATGTTATGGCGGTGCCATGGCTCATGGCACCACGGCCTTGGCCTTTGGCCAAGGCCAACCTGTTGTGGCGCCATGGATTATGGCGCCACGGCCTTGGCCTTTGGTCAAGGCCCACTTGTTGTGGCTCCATGGATTATGGCGCCACGGCCTTGGCCTCTGGCCAAGGCCAACCTGTTTGCGGCTATATTCCTCGTCACGGCTTTGGCCTTTGGCCAAGGCTAAGTAGGTCTGTGGCGCCTTGCGCTATGGCCTTGGCCTCTTGGCCAAGGCTGATTTCTTGTGAATCCATGGTGGCTCATGGTTTGTGGTGCCATGCTATGTGGCGTTATGGCTTTGGCATCTGGCCAAGCTCGACTTTGGGGCAACCTGTGCCTTAGTCGTGGTGTGAGTGTTTATGCTACAACACACTTGAAGTCATGGCGTGTTCATCCATGGTATGCTAGACCATCCTGAACTTGGGATTAGGTCTGCTTAAGCCTGCTTAGGGTGTTGTATGCCTCTCAGAGAGCTCCGGACCGGCCTGGAGCTTCAATATTCCTGAGGTTTGCATCAAGACTTGTATGTTGAGTCGTATTAAGAGGAAATCCATGAGGATACGTCTCTGTTAACTCTTCACCGTATACCATTAAGCGACCCGGTTCTGATATCGAGATGGGTGTCGACATGAAGCAGATCAATGGGTTTAATATGTTGGTGAGGTTATTAGTACTTCACTATGATATTACCCTCCCCACCGGAGTTATAAGAGAGAGCTCATAGAGAGTTTGTCCAGCTCATGGAATGGGTTGCACTCTGAGCTATGAGATGAGCCTGAATAGGCGATTGCCTTTAATAAGGCGTGGTTTCGAGAGTGTTTTTGACAATTTTGTCCCTCTCTCATTTTTCACCATCTACATGGGGATGGTTCATTCCGTGGAATAACCTCGTGTTGGTAGAATTCCACTTCTATCTCTTCTTCTACAGAGTCATCATTACTAGCTTCAATGGTAACATGCTGCTTTCCTCGCACCACGCCTTCAGGATGTATGGATGGGTTCTGTACGGGTGACAGGACTCCGCTTCCGGGAAGTTGATAAGGTAGCTGCATGCGGGAAGATCCTCCCAATTCATTTGAAGTTAGTCCGTACTTGTGGAGAGGTCCTATCAGATTTTGCGCGTATTCTCTGGAAGCTTTGCAGCTTTCAGTCGTGTGGCCCTTAAGTTTGTGGTATTCGCAAAAATCCTCGACAGTCACTTCTCCCACCTTGCTTTTATTCTTCTCTGCCGCAATTCTGGACATTTCTTCCTTCTACGCCTCCGCGTCTCGGATTACTTGTAAGTTTCTTGCCTCTGTTGCGGCCTTTTTTACTGCGATCTTCTGTGCTTCTACTGCGGTTATTCTATCTGCAACTTCCTTTAGCACGACATCAGCTTTCATTTTTTGGCGTTCCTCGAGAACCTTCATTTTTGCTATCACTACCATTCCCGCGGCAGCTTCTGCTGAGGTGTTTGCTGCCTCTTTGGATACATCAACTGTCCTTAGGTCAGCTTCGGTTACAGTATTCGCTTTCTTGGCTGCCATCAACAGTTTAGCTTCCTGCTCCGTTGCAATCTTCTGAGCGCTACGCGTTCTTACTGCTGGTTCGAGTTTCTTAGTTGCATGCATATCTTCTGAGTCTCCATTTCCTGAAACGGACAGAAGCAAGAAAAATCCATTGCGGATATCATTAGGTACTACGTTAGTCAGTTTACAAGCCATCTTTTTCCCAGATCCATCCCTCTTTTGCACTGCTGTTATCATTCTGTGGATTGCGCCTCTATACTCAACACATGGGTTAGTCATCGGATGAAAATCAAATCATAGTGGAAGTAAAACAATATTGCGCAGCTTAGGAAGAAAGATGTCATTCATAATTTACAAGACATACATCATGATTTCTCATTTGATTGAGAGACACAAGGTCAATAGGATAAGACTAATACTTTTACCGAGACCATGAGTCCCCGTTTCCAGCGCCAAACTGTGAGCGCATAAATCTATTTATTTTAGATCATGAGCTCACAATCAATATCGCAGCATACATGTGAGTGCGATATAATAATGATATCAGAAGATATAACTTTGAAGAAAACCAGTGCGTATTATCTCATTACGGGATACCAGCAAGGGCTAACATATTTGAGATTTGCTTAGGTTTATCACATTTATGGATCAATATGAAAGGATATGATTTATCCCGCACGGAATGCCTGACTGCGTAATCATCAAGTTTGGCATGGTATAAAGACATAAGATACAAAATAGATTGCGAACATGCTGCTAAATTAGTAGAGTCATGAATGTTATTGCTTGCACCTGACACAAACTAGTGATAGTGAAAGAACTTCTCAACTCATACAAGAGTATCATAGAAGAGGTATAAGTTACTTTTGAGTGATTAGTCGGACTTACAATTGAGTGTTATTAGCTTGTTCTTACTTCTAGACTAGGATGAGTTCATAAAATAAACCTTCTTTCTCCTATCCTAGCTCTCTTCTCTTTTTGGTCGCCCCTTTCTCCATGAATGGAGTCTGGTATTTATAGATATCTTCTGAAATCACTGTTCCTTCTAGCTTTGCCCGTGCGACCCCCTTGTATGCGGTTTATTCTTATTGCGTTTACATTAATTCCCGTACGGGTCAATCTAATGCAATTGCGTTGATTGGGATGCTTGGCTGAGAGTTGGCCACGTCGCTTCTGTGCATTGTCCCGTTGGCAATTAATGTTGCTACCACTTCTCAACCACCTCAGTCCTTTCTTGACAGCTGTCTAACTCCATCCTCACCGTTCATTCAAATTCTCTCCAAGATTGGTGAAAATGCTTTTAGCTTTGATTCCATGCTTCTCGTTACTTAGTTGTTGGTTGTGGCTGCTCTACGATCCCGCCACGTGTTCGGCGACAAACGTGCTATTACACCTGAATTGCTGTACTTCGTATTATATTTTCTATTACATACCATTGTAACAATTAAGAACAACACCGGAATGAAATTGTCCCCTCCAGCTTGGCTTTGAGCTGCTTTTTCGACCAACGTTCTCGTCCATAGGGTTCCCAGTCTGAAGGGTACTCTAGACTCCAACAAGTCCAAGTAAACCACCTTGTTTTCTCCGATGATATGGTTCGGTTACTCTCCCTCATCACTAACCCCTTTGTAAACATCGATGGCTGTGTCTTTCTCTCTCTCTAGCCTGGGACTCTGAGTTGTTTTTAACTGCTGTCCAAAGTTTGACTAGAACTCTATGCATCACTCATAGCAATAGCAATGCTATTTCTGCCTGGATCAATGCCAAACCTGGCGTCATTGGGGCCGATTGAAAAGAATGGGGGCAGACTAAAATATTACAAAAAAAACAGTACACCCAAACCTAATTAGGCTATCCCTTATCCTAAATGTCTAATATACCCTACACTTCTTAAGCTACCGATTAAGTCTAATTTAATTACTAATTAAGCTAACCTAATTACAAATTAAGCTACTTAGCCACCGAATGGTTTAGTTTTTTATATTTTGGTTATTTTGAGAGCGAGTTAGAAGAAGAAGAAGAAAAAGAAGAAGAAGATTTTTTTTTTTTTTTTTTGAGATGGTCGTTTTGGGTTAGATTGAGTGGGGTGAATCTTCATCTCGTGAAGGTGATCATGCTACGAATTCATCATACGTGAAAGAAGCCATGGATGTGTGAAAATCCATGTTTGCATGCATTGAATGTTGTTGCAGCTAGCCCATTCGGTAGATCTAGAGTATTCTACAAGTTGCCGAATATCTCAACCACCAACCGTACATGCATATATTTATAACCATTCGGTAGATCTATAACACTAATAAAGCTACCGAATATCTCACCTGATAAAGTACTAGCACATTTGCTTAACCACTTGGTAGCTTGATCAACTTACGAGCTACCGATTATCCGAATATTTTGAGACCTCCAACATTCGGTAGCTGAATTGGACATACGAGCTACCGAATAT
>JAJJMA010075424.1:0-11626 GCA_023529015.1 Papaver nudicaule
ATAATGAACAGAAACAGTAGTTGGGCGAAAAGGAAAGGGTAGGAACTATGTGTTGGGCCATAATGGAGCATCTCATAGTCTAAAGCTGCTTACTAAAACATATTATGAAGGGTGTGAAGGTCTTGACACTATTTGCATTCTCCAGTGAGAACTGAGAACTAGGCTCAACATCAAGTCAGTCATCTTTTTCCTGTCTATATAAATCTCTGTAATTCTATTTTGTCTTATTCTATTTTTAATTTTCTGTTGTCAATTAGGTGAAACTAATTATGGATTTTGTTTGTGAATTTTTCTTGAGAAGAGGTTATGATCCTGATAACTTTAGGACTGCATGTGGTGGGCAAGAGGTTTGGTCGATATGCAAAAATTCGGTAGCTTCTCTACCGCAGGCGTTGAGCAGCATATCAAGGTTGCCTATCTAGATCTCAGTAAGTCCTTTTAACTTATTTTCTTCTTTTGTCAAACAAATTCTGGTAGCTACTTATTGCATCTAAGCCAAGACTGTTTTAGCTTCATTTCTTCTCACAATCAATTACCAACACTTCAACAGTGCTTTCTGGTGGCTGCTTTCTGAATATTTTGTTACCATGTGTTCAACATTACCATACATAAAGAAATATTCTACAACAAAATTTTGATCTCACAATATATAGAATTATGAAGTTCCTGAGATTGGCATTTTTTTGGTGTTTTTAGAAATTATCAAATTTACCCAAATTCTTTCTTTCTACCAAAAGTAACCAAGTAAACAAAAAAAAATCCTAGTTTTTCTATTTTCTTTTACTAGGTTTACCTCATGTGCTATGTAAGATTTTTATTCTTTTTACTTTTTTTACACAAGTTTGAAGAGTTTGTCACCACTCACAATCACCGGTATTACTTGAAAACTATTTTACAATTACTTAAAAAGGTGTTGGTAAATGGCAGTGCAAGGTATCGTGGAGTTTGTTATAGGGTTTATTAACACCATAGATCCCATAGTTGAAGCTTTGGCATTGCAATATTTGCACTAGACATTACTCTTGAAATCTTTTTGCCTGTATCTTCTCTCGTATCCGTATATTCTCCTAATTAATAAGAAATCCATATCCCCTCCCATGTTCTAATTTTCTATAGAATTTTAGATATTTTTTTACTAACACACCATGTAGATCCTCCCATTTTCTAAACATCCTCTTATTCTATATGGATATTGTAACTGAATTTCGAAACATATAATAAAGAGGAAATAGAATAAAAGCCCCTCACTTCATTGGGCTTTCATAATACCCTTACGAGGGTTAAATATCAAGTCCACTAAAACTGATTTTATACATAATTCCGTAAATATCCCTTATATATTCACTAAAGTTCTATGAGAGAAATAAAACCTTTCCAATTCAGATCTGAAAATTCGTTCTCTTCTCCTTCTCCTTCTCCGCCACCACCTCCTCCAACATCACCACTGTTTTTCCACCGTCATCGCCACCACCGACGTCACCACCGTTTCTCCACCTTTACCACCTTTTCAATTGATTGATTTCGGTGTTTTTCATTTAATTGATTTTGTGTAAGAAGAAGAAACGATGTGTATGATTTGTTTTTTAGGCTGCGGCAACGAGAAATCCTCAAGAGAGGAATACGAGATTGGAAAATATGTGTTGGATGATTTGGAATTTGGCTCGTAAGAAGAAACATGTCTGTTTATGTTTTTGATTTTAGCTCTTCTTTTTTGTAATCTTTATGCATCTTTTGAGATTCGATTCAGCGATTAATTAATGTATTTGGTAGCTTTGACATGGTTCGTAAGTGTGGTTGCAGTTTCGGTTTAAGTGTTTGGAGTATCAGATTGTGAGATATGCATGACTAGATTATGGATTACTTTGTTGATTTTTTTTTTATTAAAGTGTAGAAAAGTTTGTGATCAAAATTATGTTTGTTTTTGGTTTTTGCATTTTTGTGCTTTTAGGCGGATTTTTGGTAAGTATGTAAGTGTGACCTGTAAGAGGTTGTTGGTTACTATTCGTAATAGTGAAGATGAAATGGTTTTGACTCTTGAGAACAGATTCTTGATGAGATGGTTACTTGATTTCGGAATATGTTTTGACTATAGTGTGGAAAGTGATTGCTCACTATCAATGTAGCAAAATGTGAAAGAAAATCAAGGTTTTTCAAAGCCTGAGCAGTTTGATGTCATGGTACGTCACTTCCTTATTTTGTGTTCCTAGTATATTTGCCTTTAGTTGTAAATGGGTTCACAAAAATAATGTTCGTCTCACGATAGAGCATTAGTACCTGCATTTCCATTTCTTGAGTTTACTTTGATAGGTTTTTGTGAACCTTGAATTGTGAATTTGTTTGAGAACTAATTCTAGTTCTACTTTTTTGCACTATCGTATAAATCATTTAGACATAACAAGACATTGAAACTTTCATTATTGAATATCAATGATGCAAATTTGTTGCTTGGAAACAGATACCGTTATTGTTTGTTTTAGTTTGTTTGTAAATGACAACAGTGGTATAATTCCAGCACCACTTTCTTCATAAATGTATACTGACCTCCACCATTTTGTGAAAAAACCTACATGTGATTGTGGTTTTATAAGTTAAACTATTATAGGTTCATTTTTTTTGTGTTTTCCCCATATTTTTATAGTTCTTGAATCTGTGGTGCAATGGTAGCACGACTGACTCCATGTCAGAAGATGCGTGTTCGACTCACGCTAGGTTCACTGATTCATGTATGTCAAATTGGTAAAATACACCAACATCTGATGTACATAGGAGTCTAGTTGGCAACTAGACACATAAAATGTTGTCTAGTTTGCAACTAGACACCAAAATCTGGTGTGCACAAGGATTCCTGTTCATACAATCATGGTGTCTAGTTGGCAACTAGACACATAAAATGTTGTCCAGTTTGCAACTAGACTCCAAAATCTGGTGTGCACAAGGATTCCTGTTCATGCAATCATGGTGTCTAGTTGGGAACTAGACACATAAAATGTTGTCCAGTTTTCAACTAGACACCAAAATCTGGTGGCGTAAAGAAAGTCATGCTGGAACTATAATCTGTAGGTGATGGTGGTGGCGGCGGCGGTAGAGAGGGAGATGGTGGTTGTTGGAGGCGGCAAAAGGTGGTGGTGGTTGCGGTGAAAGGTGGTGGTGGTTGTTGGTGGTGGAGGAGATGGTGGTGGTTGCATGAGGAGGTTGCAGATGTGGTGGTTGGTGGTGGCGGCAGAAGGTGGTTGTGGTGGGGCGGGGGGTGGGGGGGTGCATCGTGGTGGTGGTTGCTGGAGGGGGTCGTGGAGGTGGTTTTTGGTTGTGGTGGCAGTTGTTGGAGGAGGTCATAGTGGTGGTTGGTGGCGGAGGTGCGACAATGGTGGGGGTGGCGGAGGTGGTGGTTATTGGTGGTGGAGGTGGTGTTAGTTATTGTCGATGATAGGAGGTGGTGGTACATACGTTTTTTCTATTTTTGAAATAAACAAATGTTATGTACAATAGAATGAGAGAATTATACAAAAAAGGGTATTTTAGGAATGAAATTATAGTGGGGGTATTAATAAAGTTGAATAAGGCTAAATTTTTTAGGTTAAAATTATAGGGGTATTTAATTAATGTTCTCTATAATAAAATATTATTTTCGGAAACTTTTATTTTTCAGCCTTCTTAATCAATCCACAAAGGTGTGTTGGTGCAATTGATGGCAGTAAGATCACTGAAATCCAAATTACTGAAGGAACAAAAAACATGAGTGAGTGAGACCCAGAAGACAAGATCACTAATCTACCTAACTCACTTATTCACCATATCCCCTTTTTACTTCCCACCATAGGTATTGCTAGTATTTGCACACTACCTATTTTTAATTTTAAGAAGTCAGATCTGTAAAACATCCACTTCTTTTGAGATCAATGAATTTCAAGGGTTTTGTGAAAAAACTCTCTTTTCTCGAGTGTAGAAAATACATGGTATCATCACGGGTAAATTCTTGTATATCCTTCGTAGTAAGTAAAGTTCAATACTAAAGAGATGAGTCTCAAAGATGCGAAATATCAGCCTCCCCTTCATTATTCTTTTGTCTCTTTTTAGTTGTAAATTAGTGATTTTGTCAAAGTTGAGAGAATTAGGAGTAACCCAATGTATACGTTTTCCTAAATCTATATCTACTTTCGAAACTCAAGCGCCTTACACTTAATGAGGTCACATTTGATGGTAAGTGTTTGAATGAGTTATTCTTCACAAATTGTCATGTGCTTGAAGATATGAATCTAAAATAATGCACTTTTCTTGTAAGGGATTCCTGTATTAAAGCTCTGTCGCTGAATGTTTTTGTAATTGGGTAGTGATAAGTTGAATAAATGCACTTTAAAAATTCATGTCCCCAAGTTTGTTGTCTCTCAACTACAAGAGTAATGTTGCAAATTACTATGTCATGTCCACCTTTCTAGCCAACTGAAGCAGATCTTCAGTTTTGTCTTACTGAGTGTGAAACAATGGAGCCAAAGATAAATTAAGTTGCTGCTGTAAGGAAGATTTTTGGAGAACTTTCGCGCATCAAGCGTCTATCAATATTTGCTTCACCTCTTGCGGACATCTGTGCTGCAGATAAATTGTAGATTTCTAGCAATAATTATAGACCCTTGGCATGTGAAAGTTTTCCAGTAAACTTTCTTACAGCAACACCTTGATTTATTTTTTGGTCTATGGTTTCACACGCGATATAGGATATAACTGAAGATCTGCTTCCATTGTTGTTAGAAAGGTGGACAGAACATAATCTTTCAACATTGCTCTTGTCTGAGATTGCATTCATTCAGACAACTATTACCAATTACCAAATTTTTCAGTAAATTAAGGAGTTGAAATACATAAATCTCTCACTAGAAAAGTGCATTCATTCAGATTCAAATCTTTTAGCACATGACAATTTGTAAAGAATTGCCATTCGAACACTTGGTATTAAATGTCACCCTCATTAAGTGTAAGGCACTTGAGTTTTGGAAGAGATATAGATTTAGGAAAATAAATACATTGGGTTATTCCTAATTCTCGCAGCTTTAATGAAATCACTAATTTACAACTAAAAAGAGACAAAGGAATAATGGACGGGGAGAGTGATATTTCGCATAAATAGAGACTCATCTCTTCAACATTGAATTTTACTACAGAGGAGATACAAGAATTTACGCGAGATGCTTTCATGTTTTACAGTTGATAAAAGATTTCTATTTATTAGATCCACGGTCGCGAAGATGCAGAGTTTTTCCATATAACCCATGATGACTTTGTTGATCAGTACAAATCAACTTTTTCAAATCAATAATAGAGACACAAGTCGAGATTTAATTCCATCTTCCAGATAGTATGCAAGTACTAGCAGTATCCTTGGTAGGAATTAAAGAGAGGATTTGGTGAATAAATGAATGGATAGATTATTGATCATGTCTTCGGCCTCACGCTCACTCATGTTTTGTTGTTCCTTCAGTAACTTCGATTTCAATGATCTTTTATTCATCAGTATGAGCAACAACACCTTTGTGATTAAGAAAACAGAAAAAATAAATGAGTGCTAGATTTATTCCCAAAATATTATATTTCGAATTCAGGTACCAAGTCCCTATAAAATTGGAGGATTTTTAGAAATGGGAGGAACTACATGGAGTCCTAGTTAAAAATTTCTAAAATTCATGCGAAAATTAGAATATGAGAGGAAATACAAATTTTCTATAAATTAGGAGATATAAGGAAATAAGAGAGGATACAGCCAAAACGATTTCAAGAGTGACTATAAATAATGCCCAAAGCTTCAACTGTGGCCTATGGGATCTATTGTGTTAATAACTCCGTGATAGCATGCACTGCCATTCGTCACTGCTGCAGAAACTCATAAAGGTACTTCTATGGTTCTGTTTTTTCTTTAGTTATTTAATGGGTACCCTTATTTAATTGTTGAAATTTACTATGGTTATGTTTCTTAATCATTGAAATACCTTACCATGTAGATTTCACCAGATATTACCTAATTGTTAAACTTCTAATAATGCCAAAGAAGGTTACTTCAAATCACTGTTAGAACAGAATCAACCTTTTGTTGTGGCTAGAAATTTTGAATGGGGGTATAGGCTGGGGTGAGTTGTGGTTTACATTTTGACCTGCAAAAACTGTCATCTTCTTCTTGTCCTTATGATACTTAAAATTGAGTGCAACTGACAGTTCATCTCTTGGCAACTGGGGACGGGAAAGTTCCATCTGCATCATTTTTATCATGTGCGATGCTGCTACTCAGTGAAGTTTAAACTGCCATGAGTCCTGCTTGATACAATGCCTTTATTGCACGAAGCAAGTTTTTGGAGCCCAGTAATTTTATTACACATAAAATTTCTTGGGGACTCGTCATGTAGCAAGACATTGGTGTCTATCCAGCAACTAGCCAAAATATTACAGCAGTGTCTTCACACAAAGATAAAAAGGTAACCATTTTTTCTACCATAAGCTAAATTATAGGTCATAATAAATTTTTTTTTTTTTTTTTTTTGATTCGTCCCGGGGTCGAACCCCTGACCTCCCCCTACTGGGGAGGGTAGGTTACCACTGATTTATGCAGTGGAACCTTATAGGTCATAATAATTTAAATTTAGAGATTTCCGTTGAACCTGAGGTACCCATCTGATATATTGGTGCTAGCTCATGCACGGCCACTGCGTTCAGATTACTGAAAAGGTTCATTCTTTTCTGTTATGTTCTTTTCTTGGAAAATTATGATGGTCATTTGTTTACCAAAACCAGGGGTTCTTTTAAAGTACATCCTGCTAATGCCCAGGTATTTGTGTCTTCAGAAAACAATGGAGAAAATATGTGGATTTGTGGGTTAAGCATGTCTGTGCAAACGTTGGAGATAATGACCTTCAACTGTTGGTGTGCTTAATCATTCAGATTATTAATGGAGTGGCTCACTTTTTTTTTCTGAGCCACGGCAATTGCCTCTGAGAGTAAAATGCGTTCAAATGGTCAATCAGCTTTCAAGTTCTTCTAGCTAGGGACTTCATCCATGTGACATCCTTCACACAGAATCAACTGCAGAGGAAAAGTTGGCAACAGTTTACCACAACAACACCCCTGAGGATAATGCAGCAGATGGTTCAAGATAAACAAAAGTTGATTCATTGGTTCAAAAGTCCAATGCGAGAAGAGATGGAAGAAAAGTAAAGAAAGTGAGAACGTAATTGTCTAGATTTGTGAATTCTAGAACACTTTTTTTTTTCCTTTCTAACTTCGAACTGCTAAGCGCAATTGGATAATAAATTTCTCAAAATAATTCACTTTTGTTACGCTCAATTCTCAACTCTCAAGTAGTACAATGAAGACCTTTAGGGATCTTTTTTTTTAACTGGGATACCAGCTGCGGCATTGCTGGCTCCTTTTGGTGTGCTATGTTCAAATTGAAGTCATATGTTTGCCAGTAATAGCAACTAAGAACGATTAGCACGCAACACTCCTATCAGCTGATGAAACTAGGAAGCCCAACAAAGCTAACCAGAGACGGAAGAGAAAATATTCCAGCAAGTAAAACTGGCCGGAATCCGGGTTAAAACATAAACTACCCAACCCCAAGTACACTATATGAGATCTTTCTTAATAGAGACCACATTAGACAGCACAGTGTCTTTGTATTTAACGTAGTTGTGTTTGTTTCTACAATGTAAGATTCTACCTAAAAATATATGGGTTTAGTTAGGATTCTCTATATGGAGCTGCAGAAGTTAGCTTCAAATGGTAAAGTCACTGAGTGATAATACCAGTGACTTGATTCTGAAATTTATCAGCACCAAACATTCTTTACTGATTAAAAAAGTCGGAATAGCTAGGCTACATGTACCTTTTATTTTCATTAATGGTAATGGTAGTGAAAGCTAAGCTACCATTTTACCTAATAAGTAATAATTGATACGTGAGAACTAATAAGCCCAATGGGTTTGGGCCAACACCGGTGTAACAAAAATTATTCACATTTTTAGGGGTTTCGAGCAACAAAATACTGTATTGCTTGAATCGCATTTGCGATTTGGTGAGGGTTTAGGGTTTTTGCAGTCCGGAGGGGTTTCAGCATTCAGGTACTTGTTTCTACCTCATTTTGGATTTTGTATATATATATATATGCTTCATAGAATCAGTATATTCATTGCAGATTATTAGGGTGAACACAACAACAATGGTGAAAAAAATAAATGACAGGGAAGAGGAAGATAGAATCAGTAGGTTACCTGAAAACTTGATGCACCATATCTTGAGTATATGCAACGGAAGACTTTACTTGTTTTCTTGGCCTTTCTTTTGAACTCTAATTGCAGCCCATACTGTCAATCAAGCTTCTTGCTAATACATACGAATGGAACAATAGAACATAAACACACAGGCTTTATACTAATGAAACCTTTTCATTAAGTAAGGGGAAGATACACAGATTTTCGTTCAACCCTGTGGACATAAGCTTATTCTAACTCTAAGCCTACAAAATCACTCTCAAGTACAATTGGTGCCTCTCAAATTCGAAGACCTACTGATTACAACCTTAATCTGGCCTATTTATAGTGTTAGGCCAATGCCAAACCGAGTGCAACTGCTGCACAAGCCATGGCCAGACATCTGGCCATTGGCAGTTCCTGTAACCGTCAACTGTGCCAACTGCTAGCCTTGCTGTAGGCCAAACGCTGCTCCACTTGTTCTTTTCAGTTACTAGGGCCAAACACGGTTATCCTAACCGTTCTTCACCATCCTTCTACTCAAACCACGCGTATCTAAGCCTTGGGTAACTTTTAGGCTTCATATGGGCTTTTACAAAGCCATGCTGCGCCATCCCATCCAGGCCATATGCCACACTTAATTGGACGCTACAAATAGTGCATACACATGCTATTAAGCCTTCTAAACTCGCGCATAGCTTTGGCCCACAAGCCTTAGCCTTCTTGATACCTTTGGCTGAGTACGGACTTGCAATAACGCGTTTGGCAGCGTCATCGCCTATCATGCATTTCCAAAGCCTTGGCTAAGCTTTGGCCTAATGCTAAGGTCATTCCCTTGACCTTTTCCATGTCCTTGATTGCATACTTGAGCTGGGGTAACTCAAAATCCTTGGACACTTGACATTGACCAATCAATGTCATATGCATGTCAAATGCATATCAAATGACCTTCCTTGTCTTGGCCTAATGTCGCTTCCTTGTCGGATTATGAAGCTACATTTGCTAGGCCACTTATGTACAGGGTAACAACTATCCATGTGGGATAAAATCAATGGCTAGGAAATTTTGTAGAAAAATGTATTTCTAACAATGTCTCCGGATCCTCCGCTTACTTAATTTCATCTGATTTTGCCAATCTATTACGTGTCATCTCCATAGAGAAATTACATAATCTCTTTTGTCTACTTATATATAATATTTGGATTTGGTGAGCAGATCTTCCCACCACTACTATATAATTAGTACATTATTATGTGATTCACACGTAAAACACATAAATTCGTCATCCATGAATTTTGTTGCATATCTTACAAAAATGATTATTTTGTTTTTGTGAGCGCACAATGCAAAAGTTGGACATAGGGCGGATAAAATCTAAAGGAATTTTTTCCGAGTATGAGATTCATCGTGCAATGGCCAGCGAATGTCTTACCCACTTTTCCAACACTGCTAATGGGGGGACTGAATTTCTGGGGGGACAACTATTCCATATAGGACAAAAAAAAATTGTGCATGGGTTTGTCCCCCCAGAAATTCAGCCCACCCCCATTAGCAATGTTGCACTTTTCCGTGTCTCTTTTTTTTTTCTTTTTCCGTGTCATCTTTTTCTTTTATCTCCCCCGGTGGTGAGGCATTTGTCATTGTCCACGCTGCAAAGATACGTTAATCGAGAATCCATTTGTTAATACAGTGATGTTCTCATGTTAGTTCAGATGGGTGTATAATCCTTGTGTCGACAGGGGATACAAAAAAAAAAGAATAAAAAATTAGACATACTTTTTTTTAAGTTATCGAGTAGTTTTTTAGGGAGAAACGTAGTAACCGACATTTTTAGAAATAAAATTATAAATTAAAATAGCATTATTTTTCCTCTCATTCACTTTATCTTTACATCTTCTCTTTAGGATTAAGACTGCATACAATCGATCTTTACATATGCTTTTGATTAGATTGTGGCAAATTACCACTTTTTTTCCTTTTACGTGCGAAGCACGTGTCCTATTCTAGTATTAATAATAAAACAACACGTTACCCTCATTATATAGGAATCTGATCTTTATAATGTTGATTCCTAGCAAAATCTGATCTTTCCTGAATTGCAGTCATTATTGCATTAACTCATTATTTATTTAGTTAACAGCCTACCTGTTAACTTTGTCATAAATTGTTTATATTTTACTGTTTTTACACCAAACCACTATCAATTGTCTCTATAAATAGGGTAATGGGATTTCACAAAGTAAATCAACATTCCATTACAAGAAAAAGAGAAACAAAAAGTGAAGATGCAGATAATTAGGAAACGATCTCCTGGGTTCTTCACTTGTTCTAGTGTCTTTGCAATACTAACTATATGCCTCATTGTTAGTACAGGTAAGTCTCTTAATATGCATGTTAACAGGTTTTATAGACACAAGAAAAGCAAAGCACACAAAAGTATAAATCTCTGAAAGGCTTTTCTTGTTTGTACTACCAGTCGTTTGCTCTCTAGCTGTTAGATGATTCTTTTTTTCTTAGCTTACCGCTGTGCTTATTTCTTGAAGTGTGTGTTTTCTGTTAGTGTCGGTTTGAGCCCGAAACGAGTTACCTGCTTGTCATCAACTACATTACGTCTTTGATTATTCACACTCTATCGTACGTTTTGTTTTGTAGAGCGGGCAGCAGCATGGAAAAGAGATATGTGTAAGCCTGGTGATGTATACATTGACTCACTGAATGACCGTCCCTCAGGGACAACCTGCCAATTTTGTGAGAACGAGTGTATTGAAGAATGTTCCGACTTGAATCTTTCGCCTATCTCATACGGCTGTCTTCTCGTTGGTTCCATACGTTGCAAGTGTTGTTGTGGAAAATCATCACCATCCTCCTCTCCCTCACCGCCAACCCTTGTTTCTCTACCTGATTCCGAGTTCAACGGAGGATGGCCGCATGACTATAATATATGTCAGAAAGATGAAAAATACTTGAAGAAAAAACACAGAGATGGAATGGATTGCGTTAAGAGATCTACATGCGAGAAAAGTTGCACAACGGAGGGGCTTTGGTTGACGAGGGCAGAGTGCGTAGCAGGTGGTAAGGCTTTTGCTGACCCTTCCTTTCAGTGGTATGAGCAGTGCTGTTGTGGAAAAGTTAAACCACCACCTCCTCCACCATCCCCACCACCTCCTCCTCCCTCGCCTCCTCCTCCATCCCCATCTCCCCCTCCTCCATCCCCACCACCACCGTCGCCTCCTCCACCAATAGACATATGCAGAGCCGGGGAGGCTTATGTGCCAACCCAAGTAACCAGTTGCAGCCTTTGTACGGCTAGCTGCCGAAGTAAATGCTCAGCAAGAGGTGCTCCATTGACAAAAACGGGGTGCTCTGCTACTCTGTGCAAATGCTGTTGCAAGAGCCTTACC
>JAJJMA010075438.1:0-11269 GCA_023529015.1 Papaver nudicaule
ATAGTACTTATTTCTTCTGGTATATCAATGGGTGGCTTGGAGTGTTATGTCTGTTTTAAGTTCTTATGATTCTTATTTTGCTCTATCCCATTGGTTTGGTTGCTTTGGATATGGTTTGCCAGTATGCATTATCAATTACTTGCTTAGTCTGAATCTAAATAAAAATGGGTTTCAACTTTCAACAACCAAATCGGTTTTATGCGTTGCAGGGTTTGAAATTGTAATGTGTGCCCATTTGCATTTAGACCTTGCCTTCTACCCTTTGTAGCAGCACCATGTTTATGATTAGGAAGACCTCGTTAGTAAATTTCTTAGTTTTGGCTGACACTTAATATGTCTTTGAATACTTGTTAATGCGCAGTGGGTATAGTTTTTATGTGCTGTTGTTTACTCTATCTGAAGTTCTGAAACTTTTGTGTTTTATGTGCTGTTGTTTACTCTATCTGAAGTTCTGAATCTTTTGTGTCCGTATGATTCGGTCAATTAGAATGGTTCATGGTTCTCAAATCCCCATTTGACTACTATTGGAGCAGAGTTTTGGAATTAAAGATGCCGAGTAACCTTTTGCCTCTCTATCAGGCATTATAAATTGTAGCTTGCCTTGTTTTGGTTGATTTGATAGTTTTTCTTTTTCAGTGTTGGTTAGTAAAACTGTTGTGGGCAATTGGCTTGAGTTGAGGAGGTATTTGTTCCAATCTAGATTTAGGTCTTGTGAGTAACATCCAACTCTTCTGGACTTTTAGTTAAAAGCCAGAGCCTCCACAGTGAGTAACGGCAGGACAAGTGTTATTGTATTAACCAAAGGATGTATTTGACATCTGAAGTCTGAACGCTCATACTCAAACCAATCTTTTAAAACCAGGAAGGGTTTTTCACCAAGTCTCATGTGCACAGTCATTTTATTAGCTGTCTTTCCACACCCTGCACATCTCTCCAGTCCAGTATAACTGCCAAGTCCTTTCCAAGAATCCAGCAGATGTCTTTCAACTGTTGCATTAGTCATGGATCCAGCAGATGTGCATACCAGAAAACAAAACCATTAATTATTTTTTAAGATTCAATATTCTCCACAGTATTATTCCACCTAGTGGATCGTGGATCCAACAAAATAACTTGCTACAAAAACTAACCTGGCGTCATTGGGGCCGATTGAAAAGAATGGGGGCCGACTGGAATGATTCGACAAAACGCACCAAAACGTTAAGGGATGGCTAAATGACGCTATGAAATGTCAACAATACCCTTAAAGAATACGTAAAATGTCTTGATTACCCTTTTGCTAATACTAATAACCTAAACCTACCGATGCTAACCAGTTTTTCAATGTCCACATCTCCATTGAAATTCTCTCTGGTTTCGAGAGACGAAGAAGAAGAACAGGGGTATAGTGAGTACTCTGTGTGGGTTTGTTTCGGTTTGAAGATGGATCGATTGAAGTTGTTTTTCTTTTGAATATCAGTGACAGGGTTTTGTATTTTTTTCTTGTGAATTTGTGTTCTGTCCTGTAATTTGATTAGAGTCTGGTGATTATAACACAGGGTTTGTTTTGCAGATCTGGGTTGGTTTTGATTGAATGGGGGAACTGAAGTTGTTGATTTGGATTTTGAATTTTGGATTCGGATACGATTTAGGGTTTTGCCTTTGAAAATACTGGATTTTGTAAGGAATTTGGGGGATTTGGGGGAAATTTATGAAAACTGAAGTTGGATTGAGATTTTTGTGTGATTGAAATTTATGAAAATACTGGATTTTCCCCAACTATATTATTGAAATTTTGTCTGGTTATTTTTTGTACAATTATTCCATATTTTGCAGCCTCTTTTCCGTGCTTTGGTTTCTAGTTTGACAGACATAACTTATGTGATCTGAAAATATACAGAGTCGGTGGATCTTCTACTTACCGAGTATATATGGATTATGTATACTCGACAGCTCTTTTGATTTACCGAGTATGCTTTTTCATATCTCCTAATTTCTGTAAAATTTGAAAGTTTTATTCGGTGGCTAATTTATCTACCGAGTAACATTTTTGCATATTCGGTTGCTTTCCTGCTTGCCGAGTATATATTTTCTGCTTAGGGATTTTACACCACTCGGTAGATTGTTTATATATCGAGCTACCGAGTATGGTTACTCGGCAACTATTCTGATTTACCGAGTATGCTACAACAGATCTCCAGATTTCTGTAAAATTTTAAGGGCTTACTCGGTGGCTATTTTGTCTACCGAGGGACATTTTTGCGTATTAGGGTGCTTTTTTGCTTGCCGAGTATATGTTTTGTGCCTTTAATTTACAACACTCGGTAGATAGTTTATATATCGAGCTACCGAGTGGTGTTACACACATGTACTGGTTAACCATTATAGAACCTGATATGCTTGTTTTTTGTTTCTTTGTTGTGTAATTTGGTATGCATTACGGCCAGGGAATTGAGAACGAAGAGAAGACAAGACACCCCAGAACTAAGATGAATTCGTAGCATGATGACCTTCACGAGAAGAAGATTCACCCCGCTCAAACTCACTCAAACAACCATCTCAAAAAAAAAAAAAAATCTTCTTCTTCTTTTTCATCTAACTCTCTCTCTAATTAGGTTAGCTTAATTAGTAATTAAATTAGACTTAATCGGTAGCTTAAGAAGTGTGGGGTATATTAGACATTTAGGATAAGGGATAGCCTAATTAGGTTTGGGTGGCCTGGGTTTTTGGTAATTTGTCAGTCTGCCCCATTCTTTTCAATCGGCCCCAATGACTCGATTTTTTTATTTTATTTAAGAGATAAGAACTGCTGACTTAATTAAAGAGTGTGATCAGATTAGAATATGTTTTATTCGTCGTTTCTGTTACCTTACAAGCTTTGCAACTTGGAATGTCACTGTCAAATATCATTGTGGAAACGGATTATTGATAGTGTCGGCAACCGAAGCTTGTTTATGTTGGGGTACAGCCATGAAAAGGGATCAGTGCCATTGGTGTTAGCAATTTCAGTTTTGATTCGAAATTGCTATACTTGAAAGAGTTAACTGATTGGTTCCACCGATGGTTTCAATGTCGGTATCAGTCTAGTATCAGTACTCTACTCACTATTACTGATACGATGCGCAGGCATTAGTAACACTAATGATAATGATTGAAATGGAAATTAGAAGTTTTCTGAATATTCCAAGTAGTTGTTTTTTTTTTTTGGTAAGAAAGTTTGGAATTTTATTAACTATCAATAGCAAATCTTTTGCTAGCAAGTCTGAAACAATAACCGGAAAAGACGATGGCATATCTAAGTAAATCTTAGATTGCCTAACAAACTTGAGATATAGTCTGCAACTTGGTTGTCATCTCTACTGACATAGCCAAAACTATAATAATTGAAAAAACTAGCTAGCTATTTTATTTCTTTGATAATGTTTTTGCCATCCCAATGTGATGTTGGAGCACCTTCTGAAATAGCTTTGATTACGACCTTTGCAACTTCTTCAATGTGTATGCTGTCCAATTCTTTATCTCTTGCGCAGAGTAAAGCTTCTTTAACAACCACACTTTCTCCTTCTTCAACACTCAGTGCTCCATTTGAGTATGATCCTTTGACCCCCTCGCATAAACCTGCAGAGTCACGAAGAACAATTCCAGTTCCAAGCTCATTAGACGAGATCAAATGAAGCATCAATGTTAATTTAAAAACTCATAATGGTGGTGGATGTCAGTGAGAGATGTTTAATGCAGTGCTAAGAGGATTGATCCTATATGCATTATGTTGGGTGGCTGTCTGTAGGCAAGGGATTAGGTAATAGTTTACTCTTCTAACTGTACTGTTGGTATTAGGCTTACTTCCCCTGTGAATAGCATCACACCTATCCTTCCATACTATCCAGCTAACATTCATCCTAATGTATAAGTCCCTATCTGACAGAGGAGCAGAGCCAGCTCTAGGTTCCTTGAACCATGAGATTACCCACTGTTGAACAAAGTTGTACTGCATTTTTACGGGATCGATATTGACATTAAACCTGTCCCAAACTTGCTTTGCATGCGAACACTCAAATAGTATATGCTCTAACGTCTCAACATGGCTTGAACACAACCCACAATCATTCTCTATGCCTGGATAACCGAACCCTTGTAGGTACAATATCTCTGATGCATTTCCAGATAAATATTTTTGTTCTGTGTGGTGGCATTGCACCCCCACAGTGATTTCCAGACCTTTGCATCAGCATTTTGAATAGGGACAACAGGTTGACTATGACAAAGATGGCTAAACTTCCCATCTTTGCTTGACATCCATAATGCTTGATCTTCTTTCTCAACATCCATGTACATATTCTTGATTATGTCACTGTGTCAACATCGAAGAGAAGACGTAACAAATCCACATACCAGTTACTTGTATTTAGTAGAAACAAGTCACTGACAAAAACAAGTTCCCGTGCTCTGGGATTAGTGCTTGTTGGTGGACTGTGAACTCCAACTATTTATCTATCCAGCCATATGTAGGTACTTTTTATATTGTTCACTTCCATAAAAATATTGTTTCTGACAACCTTAAGCCCTTCCTCAATTCCTTTCCACATCCACGAGATGTCCGTAGGCAGTGTAGGATAATGCATATGATCTCCAACATCAAAATATTTAGCCTTCAATACCCTCACCCGTACGTAGCTGCTCATGTTCTGTACATAACCTCCACGCCAGCTTAGTTAGTAAAGTTATGTTCAGAGTTTCCAAGTCCCTAAAGGCTAAGCCACCAGAGTGTTTTGGTTTACATAACTTGTGCCATGCATCTAGGTTGGCTCCTTGATTGGTTTTATGCCCCCACCAGAATCTTCACTCAATAGCACTTAAAAGCTTGATTATATCCCTGCTTAGAAGAAATCAGCCCATTTGATAAACTGGAATTGAATCAAGAACATGTTTTACCATGGTAGTTCTCGCAGCTTGTGTTAAGGTTTTAGAACTCCAACTAGACAATTTTTTTTCAAAGCTTTCTGTTATCTCCTTGAAAGCTTCTTGCTTAGAATGACCAAGCAATAACGGTGATCCCAAATACTTTTCTTTGGGGTTTATAATCTTGACTCCTAGAAGAGTAGTAATCTCCTCTAGTTTCACTGGTTTTCTTGCTAAAATGAACGACAAACTTTTCAAAGTTGATAAGCTGACCAGAATTATTACTGAATTCTTCAAGAACATGAAGTAAGTTGTTAACTGAATCAATATTTGCTTGAGTAAAGATCAAGCAGTCATCTGCAAAAAGCAGATGATTAATGGCTAGCTTAGAGGCCGCCACTGTAATACCTGGGATAAATTTATTGATCCGGGCTTCAGAAAGTTTCATGGACAAAATCTCAATAAACAAGATGAATAAGTAAGGGGATAATGGATGTTGGATGAAACTCCTCACAAGGAGAGCCATTGAGCATTACTGAAAGAGAAGTAGTACCCACACACTGGTAAATAAGGTTGCACCACTCATCATCAAATCCGATGAACTGCAACACCTTGAGAACAAAAGACCACTCTAATCTATCAAAAGCATTACTCATATCCAATTTTAACGCAAACCAACCATCTTGACCCCTTATTTTCTTCATGGTATGAATGATTTCTTGAGCAATAACAGTGTTGTCACCGATCAATCTTCCAGAAACATAAGCAGCCTGATAAGGAGATAATTTTGTTAATCAAAGGCTTCATTCTAATTTTTTTGAAATCATCTTATATGAAGTGTTACATAACCCAATTGGTCTGTAGTCAGCTGGTGTCAAAGGCTTCTTTTTCTTTGGAATAAGTGAGATAAAGGTCTTGTTGATTTGCCTTGACATCTGTTTAGATTCAAAAAACCTCTTTACCATATAACAGATGTCATTTCCAACAATGGACCACTGAGATTTATAGAAGTCAGCTTGAAACCTTTCTGGACCAGGCGCACTCCAGTTTTCCATACTCTTCAGTGTGTTGTATATTTCCTCATTATCATGCAATCTTAGAAGTAATTTTTTGTCTTCTTCAGTAATTAACTTTGGTAAGGCAGAGATAGTACCATCAGAATTGAAAAGACGAGGGTACCGAGTACACCACCAATCTTTTATTTTAGTCCACCTATAAGTCAAACCTTGAACGGTTCCTGTACTCAAGAACTCAAGAACAAGATCTCCTTCAGATCTGATGGATTCACACAAGGGAGTCAATACAAGAATCCTAAAGGCTATGTTAACAACCAAGTACGATACTTTAATTATAAATGACAAGTCAATATAATGCGGAAATAAAGTAAAGTACATACAAGATTTTTGTTAACGTGGAAACTAGAAATTCATAGAAAAACCTCAGGACCTCGTCCAGTTTGAATACCTTAAGAATTAAGTCGCCAACACACCTACTCTCAGACTTCGGACTAGCTGGTGCAGACAATATGAACCTAATACAACTATTTAGTCACAAAGATTTCCCCTCAGTATATTCCTACGCTTCCAACCACAGTAAGGTGGTGACGCACATGTACTCTCTTAAGCAAACATACGTCCTTTACTGTCTTACGCAAGAGTTGCCTCACAGCCCGTCACGAGGAATATAGCTACCCTACCTCCAATCGGACGATTACAACCATTTGGACAACAACCAAATAGTGGCAGGTCAAATCGCTAGATGATATCCTTGGTAACTAACAAATATTTCACCGAAGTCGTTTCACACCAAGAGCGAGGATATTTAATTTTATTTTGGTAATAAACTCCTCGAGATATCGACCAAGCAATACCAAAAACTCCCGAAAGAGCAACCTTGTCGTCCCAGTTGGAATCAAGCAGATAGTTGTGGCAAATACGATATGATATGACCGTGAAGAACAATGTACCTGCAAAGAATAAATCTAATAACATCAATCTTGATTCCACTCAATATCTATAGTTTAGGCACACAAACCGTAAGCGGCTTGTTGACAAATCTGGGTTAATAGATAAAGAGTATGTTCTAATCACAACGATCTAGAGTGACCTTATTGCAGAAGAGAAGGACCATAGAATAAAAAAGATCGCAAGGTTTGATAGACGTGATAAAACAGAACACAAGTACAATACAAAAAAGACTAGTAAGACATAAACTAGTTTCCCGCAGAGGTACTTCTAGGCTTCTCGATCCCTATAGAAGACTTCCTCGCAATTCTAGACCGAGAGCAATAGCTCAAAGGTAACTGAAAAGAAAAGAGGCAGACACAAGCTATAGATCCGAAGAAAAGCTTGGTAGAGGGATAAAGCTTTCAGGAGAGATACCACTCCTATTTATATTGACTAAGGCTTAGCTTTGAAATGAGGCTAATTTAATTTCAGAAATTCATTAAAGCACATTTCCATATTAGTTCCGAAATTCCTCACTCAGACTCATAGCATTTAATAAGATCTAATACTCTAGCATTTTTACATTAAAGAAAAATATAATTCATAAATGAAAATATGTTTTTCAATAAATGTTTGGCCAAGAGCAATCAAAGCAAATAATACTCATAAGGTATATTTGGATATTTCATTAATTCGAAATATGGTGCTTACCAAATATGCTCCCTGAGAAAGAGCTCATTTCGAAAACGTGTCGTTTAGTTTCGAAAATCTCCTTAAGGTATTATTACTTCCAAATGTCGTCATCAGGTTTAATAATGTCGACATCACTTCCTAGGATTTGCTGGACGGGCCAGAGCGATCCTAGGTGGAAGTGGGATCTGGTCCAACGTAGTTCAACGTTCCACATAAACTTATCCTTACAGACGTGGACAAGCCTTGTGTGTTAAGCTTAAGTGAACACGTAGGTTCAAAGGACATTCCGAATCACGCAGAAATATATACCATTAAAGTACGGTGCATGATTCAACGAGTAATATCAAAATGTTGAATCTCCTGAATTCTTGATTTCAATATAGATGATCACGTTAATGATTTCCAA
Source organism: Papaver nudicaule (assembly GCA_023529015.1). Classification (NCBI taxonomy): domain Eukaryota; kingdom Viridiplantae; phylum Streptophyta; class Magnoliopsida; order Ranunculales; family Papaveraceae; genus Papaver; species Papaver nudicaule. The sequence continues at coordinate 7,924 of JAJJMA010075438.1, forward strand.
GAATTCAAATCAAAACATCAAATGAATAATCAAATGAATATTTGATCCAGTAGTATAATCATACGAAGATCTAATCACATACAGTATTGATCATAAATCATGTGTCTACTAACAAGAGCGACTAACCATATTTCTGATTATGATTCAAACAACTTAGTTGTACATTGAAGATGAACTAATTTAAACTTCAAACTGAGAATATCAAACTCATTAATTCGTTGAAGCACAAATCAAAATGATAGAGTTTGAACTTCGAAAATACGCATTCTGAGATAACCAAATTAAGGTTTCGAAACCTACATATTGTTTGACAGAAACCAAATTAAGGTTTCGAAATCTAAAGTTCATATATGACCCAAATTAAGGTTCCCAAATCAAGTTTCCATATAGACAAACCAAAGTGAGGTTTCGAAATCTAGATTTTGTTTAACAAAACCTTGGTTAAGGTTTCGAAACAAGAAACACATATTAGACTCGTCAAAAATGTTTGGTGTCGAACTTGAGAGTCCATGTGGTCAAGAACCATTTCAGCATCACACCATTTTAGCCTTGACACACAGTTCACATTTTCCTGTTCACATAAACCTTTAGGAAACCCCAGGGTCTTTTTGACCTTTTAGAACTCACATGGTCAAGATTCATTGATCTTGATTCTGGAGTCACTGTTAGCCAACAAACATAGTTTTGAACTCATGTTCTCTCATTGGTCACAATATTTAAGTTTCAGACCAATAGCAAACAGATACGAAAACCAGATTATGGTTTCGAAATCAACGTTTAGTTTTACCAAAACCTACATTGAGGTTTCGAAATTGAAAATCATAAGATGAGATTTGAAGAATATGGTTTCGGAATCCATAAGTATGATATGGCATACGAGATGTTCATATACAGAATCAAGTAAATGATTCAGAACTTCAGCATTCAGAGACAAACCAAGATGTAATATTCGATGCTCAGAACAACAACATATCGAGTCTACACAACATAAGTATGAGTCATGATCTCACTTAAATTTAGCTCATTCAAGTACGTGCTAGTCAATCCGACAGAGTCAGACTAGGTAAGTAGAGACACAATACCGTGATGGATTAAATCTCGTAGTAATACTGAGACAACATCACACTGCTATATCCAAATCGAAGGTTTTAGGAAAAACCTTATATTACTTAGAGACGGAGAAGAAAAGAAATATCTAAGCAATATGGAACGTCATAACTTCGACAACAATATCACAAACGATAAAGTGGAGTTATATCTTAAGACACACTGATCACAAGTGATCAAGTCATAACGAATACTCAAGAAGAGAGTTATGTTTTTGTCTTTTGTAGCACAAGTGTAAAAGATAATGGAATCGCATTATTTAGATTCACTAACCTCTTGAATGATGAAGCCGGATGTCTTCGTTTGATCTTCAGTCTTCTTCAACTCTTCAAATAGTGATTCTAAATCCTACCAAAATCTTCCACGACCTAAAGCTAACTCACTCATGACTTTACCTAATGTGTGTTGTTTAGCGGTCGAGTTTTGATCACTAAATTTGACAACTAAGATTGACATACCAACACTTAATGAGGTTGACCGAGCCATGCTCTAACAAGAATGCACATGAAAAATGGAAGTACTAAACAAGCATTAATCTTAAGTGATTTATGTTGGTCCTGCATGTTTATGATCTAACTGTGATGTACAAAGAGTTTGAGTGGGATCACCATGAGTTCTGGATTTGGTTACAAAACCTTCTGCCTCAACATAGGAACCAACAAGATGTGCATGATATGGGAGCTACGATGAGTAAAGTGGTGGCCATAGATCTAAGCATGATCGAAGCTCGATTTAATTAAAAAAATATGATTAACATGCTTTTTTGTTTAAGAACTGACTTGAGATAACTTTATCGCTGATTCACGGAAAAGAGAGAGAAAAAAGTAAGTTCGATCCCAAGTAGTTGTTGTTGTCATTCAACTTGCTCTCGCATTGCAAAGGAACAATACAAAAGTGTAGCATTACTTCCGTCACTTTTTTAAATTTAGATGGGCTTTTGCTGAGAATGCGTTATCAAATATATTGGGATGGCCTTTTAAGAAAAATAGAAAATTGGTTAAGAAGCCTAGCTGAATTTGGCCCCAAAGCGAGTTTATTTGGACCCATATAATAAGACAAAATAGAGATTTTTTAAGTAAAAGTAAAAAACCTCTTATAAAAATGGACTATTTTACCCTTTCTCCATTAGTGGTTAATTAATTGTTTAATTGCTAAATAAGATTAATTAGTTTAATGTATATGTAAAAACAAGATTAAACATAAAAATCACTTTTTTTTTAACCAAAATCTTGAATTTGAATAACACATAATCGGTCTCTATATATATAGACAATAAGCCGATTATGTTTGTGTTCTTGGTGTTGTTGAACAATCGGTATACATTGGTACACTAATACGCGGATTATTGATTCTCTACCCAGAAATTTTAACAAACCAATCAGTGCATATATACACATTTATTCGCCGATTACAGTCTTTAAAGGTAAAAATTGTTGAAGTATAATCGGTGTAAATTAATAGAAAGGCCGATTATGTGCAAAAAATAGACAGAAAAAACAGATATTTGAGCATAATTAATCGGTGTATCCCAACACAAACATATAACGATTCATGAAATGAAGTCAATAATTGGTCTTGGAAACCAAATTTATAGAACGGTTATATCCTTCGACAATTTTTGGAGTAAATTTGCCAGAGAATCGTTCTATGTATACACCAACATATAAACCGATTCTGGCCATAAAAACTGACAGAAATCTAAGAACACAAGCTTCTTTTATTAACATAAACTAGCAACCAAAGTTCAAATCCTGCACAAACATACCAAAGAAGTTTAAAGTCGACACAACCAAAGTTAAACAACATAACGAACGAGTTTTAAGTCAACATAATAACCAAAGATAAACAAGTGTATTTGAACGATTTAGAGTTTAACCACGACCACGACCTCTTCCACCACCGCGACCTCCACGAGCACTACTACTACCACCTCATGCTTTTTTGGCTGGTGGTGCTTCTTGTGTAGCCTCACCACCGCAACTACCGCGACCTCCACGACCACCACCACCACCACGTTGTCGTTTAGGTCGTGGTTCTGGTGCAGCCTCATTAGCACAGCTTGTTGTGGATTCATTCCCCCTTGTCTTGCGCTTTTTCCTCTCCTGTGGTGCTTGAGCTTGTCATCGTCTAGTATTCTCCAGGTTCAACAATTGTCAAGAGCTTTCTCACAAATCCTCTTAGTCATGTTATTTATAAATCCTTTCGCAATCTCTGACTGGAACTCCTTGATCATTTTTCC
>JAJJMA010075446.1:1101-13871 GCA_023529015.1 Papaver nudicaule
CGGATGTTGCTCCAATTGATGCTGCTGTAGTTTCTGAGGAACCACAGCCAAATCTGTTATTGACACAAGCAAGCTCGTCTCAACAGCCATCACAAGCAAGATCATCTCAACAGCCACCACAAGAAAAAGAAAGGAAGAAACCTAAGAAAGCTGGACCTAGACACCAAAATATTCCAAATGACGAGTTTTTGCCACAAAAGGAGGACTTAAGACGTTGGGGTGAGGCGGAGGATCCAAGTGTGTTAATTGGTTACGAGCATTCATGGGCTGCAAAAGTTTGTGAGCAAGAGGTACGAATCAATACTTATCCCACTTATAATTGTTTTTACTATACTGTTACTTTCAAAAGCTAAAATTGGAACGTTTTGTATTTAGGATCATAAAAATGCGGTTCTGCTTTTAAAGCACCAAAAGGGCGGGGTTTGGCGCATTACTGAAGAATGTGAAAAGGTTCAGAAACTGTTAAGTCTTCAGCATTGTGGCCTGGCATTCAGAATTCCCAGGTTGTACATGACAGTGTTGTGACTGCTGCTTTGAGGGAGAGAGATACTATCCTGAAACCGACACCTTCCATTTTGGCTTCAGCGAGATGAATCTCCTCTTGGACGATATGAAGTCCATTGTCGGCCTCGAAATTGAAGGAAAAGCAGTTCACGAAGGGTACAGTGAAAGGATGGCTTGGCCACTACTGTATAAGCTATGTTTCGACACTCTTGGGTGGAACCAAGCCAAATGTGAGGAGGAATTCCATATTGCATCAGCACAGGCTGAGGAAGACCTAAGAAAAACCGGAAGAAAAGACTTGGTTCGAAAGGTAAGGCTTGATCGGTTGAGGCTTGAGTTTGGGGGTACACTCAATATGGAACTTTCTGATGATAGGGCTAACCAGGTGGCCATAGCTTTCTTGTTGTACCAACTTGGTACCATTTTCTTCCCCGAACAGAGTGGAAACCGGGTGAATATTGGCTACCTTCAGTTGTTGAGGACCATTAAGGGCACCCACGACTATTCGTGGGGTTCGGCAACCCTAGCCTTCCTTTTAGACAGTCTTAGAAAGGCCTCGAGGGCGGGTGCTAGCAACATTGCTGGAAATGTTGGTATTTTACAGGTAATTTTTGATTTCCCATCTTCATTTTATCGTAATATGTTACGTTCATTTTCATTTGATTTGTAACCCAACGTTATGTTTTCAATTTCAGTCATGGTTTTATGACCATTTTCCAACACTTAAGATACGGACAAAATTGAACCGACACTGGAAGAAGGACAAGGTTCCTGAGGTTGATGGGGATGATGAGGACGATGAGGATGATGAGGACGATGATCCTAATGACGATCGCCCGACTGGTATGAAGTATCCCTTCGAACAAAACCAAGTAAGAAAGAAGCATCAGAAGATAGAGTGGTTGAGGGAACAGTTAGACGCCTTAGATGCATCCCAAGTGGTGTTTGATCCTTACATGCGTATAGACCCGGAGACGGGGGAAGACAATCGTCAGCTACCAAGAGTTGCTACCTATAACGGGCCTATCTATCATCCTCATGGGTTTGTGATGACTAATCCTAGGCGATGTCTCCGTCAAATTGGTTTTGTTCAGAGTGTTGTTCATCATGAGAACTTCAAATTGCAATCCGATGGTACTAAAATTGACAACAGCTACATCAAGACTATCTATTCTCCAACTCCATCTGTCACTGTATGGAACAATCGTCACGAACCACAATACAACATCCAAATGGCCGAGTTGATTCCTGGATTGGGCACAAAAGATACCACAAAAGATTATTTGCCATGGTTCCACTCTTGGGGTCATGCTTATGTGATCAACCACGATCCGGAAGCAATTCGATGGATTGAACAAGAGAAAGCCAAACTCAAGAAGGCCGTTGAAGGGAAGGGGAAGAAATCATTGGAGTTGTTGAGTAAAATGGCCAAAATTGGGGTATGCACACTATAAATTCATCATAGTTATTTCACCGTAGTTTTCATTGGTCATAAACTAATCCTGCTTATGTTATTTGCAGCAAGAACGAGTGGCAATGTTGGTAAAGAGTATGTGTGCCCACATCTCTAGTGGCAAAACAATGAGCACCAGTAAACAGGTAGTCCTTAAGAACCAAATCGAAGGAATTCATGACCTTACACAGAAAGGGGATTTGCTTTTTCAAGACCTCGATAGGGGTACCAAGAGGTCGCGTGAATCCTCATCTTCTCGCCAGCCTCCTCAAGTTTCGGATGAAGAAATTGAAGAAGAAGAAGAAGATATTGTGGAAAAGGCTATTCAAGTACGTCGTACTCGAGGCGGTGGTCCTCGCATTGGTGAACCAAGGGGTAGTCGTACTCCCGGTGATGGTCCTCGCACTCGTGGGGGTCAAGCTGGAGCAAAAGGTCGTGGTGCAAAAAACAAACAAAAGGCTTATGAGTGAAAAACTTATGTTTTTATGAGTCAAAAACTTGTGTTACGAATTTGGATGTTATTTTAGCTTGTTTGGATATTAGGGATACTTTAGTTTATGGATGTTTGATCTTTAGTTTATGGATGGATGGTTTTATTTGTTAATGGATTATTTGGTGTTTGTTTGATTATTCATGTTTTCTTGTTAACAGGAAAAGGTATTTGTGTTTTCAGGTAGACTTACGTCTGCCAACGATTTCAGGTTCCAGGCCGTAAGTGACTTACGGCAACGTCCTAATGCCTGTAAGTAGCCAACGACTTACGTCATGGTGTGAATGCCAGTTAGTGGCCGTAAGTCTGGTAAAGTTCAGTGAACCTGGTGTCGCAAAGTTAGTAGCCGTAGATAGGTTATTGGTACCCGTAAGTTTTCTACGTCTGGTAATACTGTATCGTTTGCAGCCGTAAGTGAAAATTTAAATTTTGAATTTTTGAATGGTAATGTATTAAAGTAATTGTAAAGAGCCGTTGAGATGCTCAACGACTCTTTTTTGAAAAGTTTAGAGCCTTTGAGCATTGTATTCCTATAAAACCCAACCATTAATTCAGAAAATCTTCACATTCCAAAAACAAACTCAAAGTCTCTTTTCTTTTGTTCATACTAACCTTTATCTCTTTACTCTAATTTAGTAATCTGAAAATGGCTCACCGACCTGTTGTTGGTTCAAAGTTTACAGAGAAGGAAGATTTTTGTCTTTGCGCAAACTACATCATTTACTATCCGCCGAAGGAGCAATTTCGGGCTTTCAAAGGAAACTTGGAGTGCGGCTTGCCTCCGGATACCTGGTGGGACATTACTGCTGATTTTTGGACAGAAACCAAAAACCCAATGACACGGACAAAATATGCGCTTATGTGTCGATGGTTTAAAATTCAAAGACGGGTTCGTGAATTCATGAAACTAGTGGCATTTATCAACCGATGTTGTCGTTTTGAGGGTGAAACCGTTGAAGACATTGTCAAGAGGGCTCTAACGGAATGGCGTCGATTGCACAAAAAGGAGTTCAAATATGAAGCTCATTATAGGCAATGTAGGAAGTTTTTTGTGAATCTTCACGGTAGCAATGGTGACTTGTGTTAGGGCATTGTCCGGTCAAACCCACTAGCATTGGTATGTCAAGCTAGTTGTCAGTTTTAGGTGTCAAAACTCAATTCTTGATTTAGCCTACTAGAGTTTAGATTTCGGAATTGGGATATAGACAAAGTAGTAGAGACCTTGAAGACGAAGACTGTGAAGACAAAGAAGACATCAATTATTCTTCATCGACAAAAGGTTAGTAGGAGTTATGACTTTATGGATATTCTTCTATTTTACTTTATCTATTCTTTCGAAATATAGTCGACTACTTTAGTAGTGATAATAGCGATTGAGATCGTATTCTTGTGTAACGTGGCCTTGTGTCATGACCAGTGTTTGTTCCCACAAATATTGTGAGTACAATAATGAATGAGATAGATTCGGTGCCATGTGTCCATTGCAATGGTTTGCTTGCAAACTGTTAGTTGGATATGGATGAATCTAAAGGAGTACTCTTGAGCAAAGAGTCCATGGATCACAACTGAGGACGTACACACGTCTAAGTTCTGGCTCAGCCCAGTACTTCCAGCGGAATCCAGATTTGACGAAATCTGACAGGCGCACGGTTCACGAACCGGTTTGCGTACCAGAAACTCGGAAATTCCCTGAGTTCGAGATGGCTATTTATTTCGCGTACCAGTACGTGAACCTGACGGTAGTCATCTTGCTGGTGTCGGATTTAGTGAAGATTCTTTTAGAATTTCACTTTGAGTCAAATTCCAAACTCCTTTATCTCTTAGATGGACTTGTGTAAAACATAATATCTTTTGTGTTCCATCTAACGATCCTCAATGAGTCAATAAGATAAGATTATCTCTGGTCTGTTGGATTTCTATCTTGAAGTGTTTTTGAGCTAACAAAACACTTGGCAGATAAGTTAAAAAGAATTCCAATTGAAATTAATCTCTTTACTTGATTTCCAAGTTTCCTTAACTTGTGGGACAAGTAATTGATTGCTTTATTCCAAAGCAACCTATCTTATTGATTGTTATATATAGAGGTGTCTATGGACAAATACCGCAAGCATCAAGCATACATGAAGGTCCTTAGGGAAGGTAGTGTAAACTCTTTTCACTTGGGTGAATCACTACACCATATATGGCATAATGCAACAAAAATTAGCAACGGCAATGTAGCAGTTGCGACATCGCAACTGTATTTGGTATGTTGCTAAATTTTAGCAACGGCGAGCTTGATGTTGCTAGCTACGCAACTGTTGGTTTTCTGTTGCTACTTGGCAACAGTTTGGTTTTAAGTGTGTGAACCGTGTGTGTGCACGGTAACACTTTTGGTATTTTTCGCACCCCTCAGATTTAGCTATGGGTATTCTGTGTACCCAAAAAGCATTATCGAGGGTTAAAGCTCTTTCGACTTTCCTTATTTTCATTCTATCGTATTTTTTTTCTTTCTTCTCTGCTGCTAAAACCAGCGACAACTAGGGTTCCCCTGCTGCTGCTGCGAGAAGTGAGATTACGGTTCATCTGCTGCTGCGAGAAGAGAAGATTAGAGAAGTGAAACTAGCTAGGGTTTACCGTGTAAGTTCGTTTTTAAGTTAGGTTGTTAAAGTTAGGGTTTCTAAAGTGAGGGTTTCTAAAGTTAGGGTTGTTTTAAGTTTCAGTTTTTATTCCTCCTTAGATTGATGGTTTCTTCTTTTGGTGTAGGTACTGCTGCTGCTATTGTTACCTTATCTTCGATTGTTATTAGCTGCTGCTGTCGGATTTACTCCGTAAGTATGAATCAGAAACTTAAATTATGATTTGGGTATTTACCTAGTTTTGATTTGTGTGATGCTTTTATGAAACTGAAATTAGGAAGAATATTTTCTTAATTTTGATTTTTCTGATGGTTTTGTGAAACTGAAATTAGGTTAGGTCTTTTGTGAAACTGAAATTTTGATTTGGGTGTTTGCTAAATTTTGATTTTTATTGCAGCAGAGTAACTTGTATAGCGGTATATGGGTGTTTGCTTAAATCATGGTGTGGTTTTATGATTTGTCTGCCAGTGCTAGTGCTACCTCTCAAGGTTTGCTTTTTCTTTTTCTTTTAAGTTTTTGGTTCTTTGTAAATCTTGTCTCTGTGCATGTTGCTTTTTCATTGTACAATTCTCATGCCGTCTAGTTGATTTGTGCTATGTTTTGTATCTTCTATATTGCTTTTGTAGGATGCCTATTCATTTTGTAACTTCTATTTTGTTCAAGTTGTTAAAGTTGGACTTATTCATGTCTATGGTGTGGTTTATAACATGGCAGAAGCGAGAAAGCAAGTTATGAATGCAACGGAAAAGATGGGGGTCAATACAGTCCTAATCTGCATCCACAGTGCACTCATCTGGTTGTGCAGATATCCTTTTGCTGAAAATTGTTGGAGACAACATGTGCGTGCTTTCTAGATCACAAAATTTATAAATGATGTCGATGTTTTTCGTAGTCTTTAATCTTGGTTCAAGTATCTATTGCCTTTTATTCTGTAACATGTCAAAAACTTTGGCCGTTCCATGGATTCCTTAACCCTTCTTACATCATTGGTGGATACTCATACAAATATGAGCATGCTTTGAAGCATGGATTGATAAATGGCCTATTAGTTGTTACCTTGGGATGGTTTGTAGACAGTGTTAGAAGGAATGGTGAGTGCAACGTTATTGACTTTAACCTAGTTTCATTTCACTTCAATAATTCCTGTCAAGCTTTGTGGAAGAGTTTACATGTGGCATTGATGTTCATTTAACAATAAAAGAGTGTGTTTCTTGCAGCTAGGTTGAGTGAATCACTTTACACTGTTAAAAGTGTGATCGAAAATGTTGCACAATTAGACTTCAATCGAGTAGTTGGATCCAATGGCAGTGAGAAATCCTGTCTTCCTGTTGGGGGTGCATGAAGTTACTAAACAATCCAGCATAAGTGAGCGACCCCAAGTACATCTTGCTGGAAAAGAAGATATTAGGGGTAAAGAATCAGTATTTGCTGGCCAATTCATATATCTTGATTCAGAACTTTCAGCTGAGTTGAAACGTAAGGTAGAGTGGTAGACCCAAATCGCATTAAGCAACTTTCGGTGTTGAAATATGAAGTTTTCAGTCAAGAGTTGTGTTCCCTCAGTATCGTATTATTCTTACTTTCATGTTTTTTGGAGATATTTTACAATGGAAAAAATCATGCACTGAGATAATTGAGTACTTTTTTGTAGGTCACTGATGCAGCGTCTAGAGAAGGTGCTAAATTTGTAGATCATTGGTTTGTTGAGTGGTGTTCTGTGCCTAAGCCATCTTCCATTGAGGTGGATAGTCGACAAGATGGTAAGCAGATGCATCCATCTATTCCATGTGCTTCATTTTCTAATTACAGTAGTCTGCTAATAACTATATGAAATGCTAGTTTATTAAGTAGTCTGCTAATAACTATAAGCAAGGCTAGTTTCTTTTCGATTTTATGTATGTTTCATATTCCCTTGCCCTAGGTATAAAGATTAATCTGCTAACACATTTGAGATTATTTTCCTTGCTTTACAGAGTTATTCACAATAGTACCTACATTTTTCTGTTTTTTAGGTGTCTTCAAAGAAACAGACTCACTGGGAAAATTCCTTATGTGGTTGGTTTGTTGTAGGCACTTGATGTTGGGGTAAGCACTTTTGTCCTGCCCTTAGTTAAGTTAATATCTCAAGATTCTGTTAATAACTCATGTTCATCGTTATTGACTCTTGACTCGTCTAGTACTTTATATTAACTGCAGATATCTTAGATGCTACATTGTATGTAGTGTTTACAATAATAAACTGAATGGAACAATCTCACCTTCCTTTGAAAGGCTCGAGAGTATAACATAATTGTGAGTACCCTCTTGTTTCATCGGTTATTATGCGGAATTGTTTCTCTTTTTGGAGGTTGCTGTTTTGAAACAACCATGTAGTTTTAACACACTTTTGTTGAACTTGTTTGAGGATATGGACCTGCATGTGTACTTATAGTTTTTCATTTCAATTTTTTTTCAGGGACTTAGCCGAAGTTGTCGAAATGAGAGCTGCAAAGGAAAAGAACAATGAAGGGTTAAGAAGTGTTGAAGCCTTTAGCTAAGACAGGTATCTTGACTTGTCTAGCTTATTTGCTTCTTTCATATCTCTGTAAATGTGGTGTATATTTACACTTGTATATGAAATTCATGGTAATAGTTGAACATGTCTGTATATATTGAATGAGGAGAATATTTGAATGAATGTGAAGAATTTATGAGAAAAAATTGATTGAATGAGAGAATTTGTTGGGAGTTTTGGGTAATTGCAGGGTGAAATAATTTGATAATTGCAGGGTGCATATTTTGGGAGTATAACTGGTTCTGACCAGGTCAAGCAAGACTGACCTTTGTCTGACCAAGTCAAAGACTGACTAGGTCAAAGTCAAGGTCGGTCTTCTTTGACCTGGTTTTTTTTTTGACTTTTGGTAAAAATTAGCAACAGTTTGAGAACTGTTGCGAGGAAAAAATCTAGCAACGTGAGCTGGGCCGTTGCCAAACTGTTGCTACTCGAATTAAGCAACGGCAACATTACCGTTGCTAAATTTAGAAACACCGTGTTTAGCAACGGCTCGCTGGTGTTGCGAGTCCACTACGCAACTGAAACTGGCTATTGCATCCAGCCAAATATGGTGTAGTGAATGCTTGTTGTGGTATAGTCATCCTCTATAGGTTGCAGCTCCTCTGGGAACTCCCTACGACTATAAAGACTTCTCTTGAGAGTTGGGAAGCACAGGTAGATTGAACCCTTTGTGGTTGATCAGATTAACCTGTAACCTCAGTAACCTATCTTAGTTCTTGTCTATTCTAAAGTCTGTCTCTTCTGCTATACGGCTATTCAAGAACTGGTTAAGTTACGTAAAGGTTGGAAAGGTAGCAACGCACGGCTGCACTCGGTGTTGTAAGACCTAGTTAGCTCCAGTTATACAAGTTTCTTAAGTGATTCTTCGTGTATAACTGAGGTAGATACGAATTGGGCATTGCTTACTTGGTTTGCGTGTCATCCCCGATTTGTGAAGTAGATTTCCGTATGACCTGGATTTAACAATCCGAAGGAAGTCATCTTGTGTGTGGTAAACTGATAGAGGACAGTTACACCATACGTCAACAATTAGGTTGAAAAACCAGTATTGCTGACACAAGCCTTTGGCATCGGTCAAAGCAACTCCTAGGCCTGTGAAGGACGTCAGCTGGGGGAATCAAGTGCGTGACGATCTGTGGGGGGTCTAGAGACGTAAGGAAGGCGACAGTAGCTAATTCGCTTGGAGGGCTTGAGTTTGTCTCTGCTACATCCCAGACCGAAGTCTTATAGTAGGATAGTGTTTGTAGTCAGTTTGTACTGGGCGGTGTTCAATCTGGACGAGGTCTAGAGGTTTTTCTGCAAGGCAGTTTCCTCGTTAAAAAAAATCTCTGGTGTCTTGTGTGCTTTTACTTTCCGCATTATATTTCTGATAGTATAATTAAAGCACCAAGTAGTACGTTATTGCCTAACTGTAGAGTTGACTCCAAAGTACTCTTTGTCGAGGTTTAACAACTCCAGTTATAAGTTTGGATATTGATTTTTGAGATCGTCCAGACTTAAACCATAAGTCTCAAGAGCCAAAACGAAAAGTTGGTAGTATTTCGGTACCCCTCCTTTTTTCAGTTGGTATCAGAGCAGGTGAACACATTAAAGACGTAGTTGTCTGTGTTTATCTAGGCTTGTGAGTCATGGATGAAAGCGTAAGAGCTTGTAACGTACCACCAAAGTTCGATGGCACAAATTACCTATGGTGGAAGACTGCAATGACTTCGTTTTTGCAAGCCCGAGACTTCAAAACTTGGGTTTATGTCATGAGAGAATATATACCACCAACTGTTGAAGTTGACGGTAAAACTGTTCCCAAAGACATATCGTTTTATGATGCTGTGGAAACACTCGCCGCTAAGCAAAACTATGATGGGCTTAATGCTATCATTCATGCAGTTACACATGATCTCTTCCATCACATAGCTACATGTGAAACCTCTTACGAGGCTTGGAAAAGATTAAGGAACGTATTCGAAGGTAATACAACAGAGAAAGAAGCTAGACTTCAAAATCTCATGTCTGACTGGGAAAACCTTCGAATGCTTGAGGATGATACCTTTGAGGAATTTAACCACAAATTGTCTGAAATAGTCAATGCATGTCACACCTATGGTAAAACTATTCCGAAAAGGGACATTGTGAGTAAAATTCTGAGGTCATTACCCTCAAGGTATGAATCCAAGAAACATGCTATCCAAGAAAAGCATGGCTTAGATATAACAAGAAGTGACCTTGTTGCCAAACTGAAAATCTTTGACCATGAGAAACGATCTGGTCAACAGAATACAGTAGGCCTGAAAGCCATGAAAACAGACTCAGCTCACGAGACAGATGATGAAGATAATGATTTATCATTATTCATTCAACAGGTGAGAAGAGTTCTAAGGGGTAGGAAGAGGTACAATAACCTACCCAAGACAAAAGGCAAAGATTGGGATAATGACAATGAACCACAATGTTTCAAATGTCTTGGATTCGGTCACATGTCTCCCGAATGTCCAAATAAAGACTATTGTGGAAAGGTCAAAGCTTTTGATGCCACACAAAAGCAAAATCCCGTAAAAGAGAATGCTAAAAACATGACTCTCTTTGCTGTACATCAGGAAAGGTCCCCACCCAGTCCTGATGATGAGAATTCTGTAACGAGTTCTTCGTCTCTGATAAACAAAGGTATTTAGTTACCAAGTTACTTGAAGAAAAATGTCGAATTCTTGAAAAAGAAAAGGAAGAACTAAGTAGAAAACTTTCTTCGACACTTCGTAGAGTACAATTGTTGGAAAGAGATAAACAATGGGATTCAGATCTCCTCAAGAAATTGAGCAAAGGCATTAACACACAATGTCTTAAGATAAAGAAACCCAACCTGGAGAAGAAGAAATCTTCTCAGACGAAATCCAAGTCTGATACTTCTAAGAAGTTAAAGCCAGGAAGAAGTAACTCTCCACAGAAATGTGGCAGAAATACTCATAAAGCACATTGACCCAGTCTTAAAGAATGTGCCCATGAGAGAAAAACAGGTAAAGGTCACCATGTTAAATCTCATGGAAAAAGGGTTGAACAACAACCTGAAAGAATAAACTCTTTCAAAAGACCGGTGCAGGTATGGGTTGAGAAAGGGAAGAAGGAAACTGGTCCTTTTTATCCTGTGAATCAAAGAGCTAGTCAGAGCCCATATCAAAACTCCTATCACACTAGATGTGATGCAGGAGGAAAACCGAGAAGTAGAGGTGCTAAATCAAGTTCCATTGATAACACCTTGAAAAATAGCAGAAAAAGAAAGAAGTTGATATCCTTGTCACCAAGGACTTCAGTATCCTCCTCTCACTAAAATCCTAAGAGAAATTATGTTGTTAAGTTAATCTTGATAACAACAGAGACGCTGCCTAAGCATTTAGGGAGACTGCAAAGGAGGTGTCAGACAGAAACTCTGTCAGATTGCCTTTCGGTTCCCGAACCGGTCGGGAAATTTCTGCGACTCCAGAATTCTGTTTTGATGGTTATCTTAAAGGAGAGATTTTATCTCATGAAAAACCTTGTGTCCAATCCTTTAAATCTCTGAATTTGAGGTTGAAAAGATTACATCAAAGATGACAGACTCTGGAGGAAAAAGGAAAGAAACCTGGACAATTGTCTTTCCAAATAAAAAGATTCGTATAGAATCATCTGATAATGAAGCCAGTCATTCTTCTGTACAGGATCTTGCAACTACAGAAGGAAAGGAAATTCATCTTAATAAAAAGGTGGATGAAGTACTTGAACAACTCAAGAACTTAGCTGGTAAGATGGGTACTCTTACAAATCATGTGAATACTAGCCTCCATGATCTAATTGAAAGAGTTGGAACCATCGAAGAACAACTTGGCATCTTGGTTAACTCAAGTAATAAGTCTATTCTCTCAATCAGATTAGTTGGTTCCTTGTGAGAACTTGTTCTTACTTTTGCCTAAGGAATATAAACTAAATCTGTTTAGTAGTTTGCCTTTCATGCTTTTTAGAGTTTTTCAAGCATGTACTACTTTATTTCATTAATAAAAGTTCTTTTTAGATGTTATTAATGATGTTTGCAATACTTGATTTGTCTACCTCAATCTTATTGCAAAACATAGCTTTTTCCATTGCTTCGGTAGTGACGTAAAGCTGTGTCTATTTACAAAAGTTATGATTTTTTTCACGATTAAGAAACTTTTGACTATGTGATTTTTAGGGTTTTCATAAACTCGGAATCACATAACTCTTTTTCCGAAAAAATTGGCTAAGGAAAAGAGATTATTAACAAAGCAAAACTGGATAACATTCAATTGTTCTTGTCCATGTTAGTCTTTGTCAGTTGTTCTTTATTGAATGACACCACACGGGGGAGAGTTCTTTTTGAACTTGCGCTTAATAACAAATCTTTTTGGGGAGCGTGGATGTGGAATATTGGAAGAAAGTGTATCTTTATTTCTCCATAAGGTGAGAACTCAGGAATCTTTTTGTCAGATTACCTAAGTATACCATCTTTACACTTGATATGCGAGTACTTAGCTTCACATGTTATCACAAGGTGTATGAAACCCTAGTCTCGAACTACTTTGTCATATTTTTGTGACAAATAGGGGGGGAATACATATGGTTCTTGTTCTTATGGTTGCATTACCATAGGGGGAGAACATCATGTGCTTACTTGTTGTGCTTTTCACAAAGTATCAAGTAAGGGGGAGTAATTAAAGCTGAGATTAAGCTTCGTATCAAGAATGAGTAGAATCACTTTAAAGTTCTGATACACCAACTTTAAAGATTGCTCAGATTCTTACTCTTACGCACAAAAAACATGTGGGATGAGCATACTAAACCCACGTAAGCCTAAGCATACCTTTATGGTTGTTTGAGCTGGATATGTTGTGACTGCTGACTACGGATTCATCAACAAGAGTTTAATGAACACATCAAGACTCAAAGGAGAAGTTGAAGAATTCAAGAAATCAAGAGATACATCTGGTTAGTACTTCATTGTATATTATTTGAATCCATATGTAAATTGGTTTTGTCACTAAAATTGACAAAGGGGGAGATTGTTAGGGCATTGTCCGGTCAAACCCACTAGCGTTGGTATGTCAAGCTAGTTGTCAGTTTTAGGTGTCAAAACTCAATTCTTGATTTAGCCTACTAGAGTTTAGATTTCGG
>JAJJMA010075454.1:0-16035 GCA_023529015.1 Papaver nudicaule
ACCGGGGTCGTTTCTATGGGTGGTAAAACAGCCAATTTCCACTAGTGGCTCCCATTTTTTTTGGGGTTTTTTCAACCCATTATCTTCCAGAGTTGTCGTGGGTGACATCTCATCTTTGTGTCATCACTAGATCGGAGACTTCAAGACACATAATACAAAGGATTTCTTGTGTTATTTTTTACATATAATTTTTGTCAATGTATTGTGAAGGATTGTGAACCCATTACAAACAATATATAAATAAATAATGAGGTTGTGGCAATTTACAGTTTTTTTCTTTATTTCTTTCTTGTTCATGATCTAATCTGGATGTCTACCTGATACTCACATATATGAGCAAGACAACAATTGGAAAGAAAAAAAAAATGCTTGATCAATGAAAATCAGTAATAAGCAGAGTGCTGCTGAACCCTTTTAAGTTTGGATTTTGAACTTAGAGTGGAAATTGAGCCTTTGTTTGACAGACTGATTTATTCATAAAAATGAAATTAGCAGTAGAAGGATGTATGCATGTAGATGTAGGCAATGTGTATTGCAACTCTGTTACAACATTTGGAGAAAGTTGACAACATGATTTACTTAATCTGCTGTGGTAATTAACTTTCAAGCTCTAAGGAATGAAAAAGAGTGTGTGTTTAAATGTGAAGCCAAAGCCAAAATGCACAAGTATGAATTCATTGCGGAAGAATTACTCTGGTCGAGAAGTTGCTCCTTTTCCTACTATCTTTACCGGTGTGAGTGAATCATGAAACATCCCATACTTGTGGGAGTTGTATTATTATGGCTGGCCAGCACCAAATATCTTGGGATCTGCTGGAGTGATCAATTTTGGATCCATACGTATTGGTGGACTACCTGGAATTTACAATGTACGCTATTACCAGAATGATATTCGATGATCTCATGTGCGCGAGTACAACATCTACATGCTCATGCAAGTTGAAGAACTTATTGATTTCCTCTTCACACGACTGGCCTGTTGGTATCGCCGAGTGCAGAAATTGGCAGCAATTACTGCTTTAGGAAAAAACCTTGGGAAGTAAAGCTGCATGCATCTGCAGATCAGCTAGAGAAAGCGGAGGAAAATTTGGCACTCTAAACATGCAGCAGTGCGAACTCGTATTTGGCTTTGTGTTTCTGAGTACATCATCTTCAGGAATTATACGTGGTGTAGCTGACCTTGACACTATAAAATATAATGGTAGCATAGTTTTCATCAAAAGCCCTAGCCCAAGCCTCAAACTTATTACTTAACGATATGCCTCCATAGTAACTTCAAGAAATAGAGTGATGTGTCAATCTGTTATCTTCAAAAAGGACTGAGATATGAAGTAAGAATTGGGAACTTCTTGGTGTTGATTTTGGGTCCCTTAATCATGTCTTTTGTCAAGCCCCATTATTTTACATACAAAGCAAGTCATAGTTACAATGCCCCATCGGTCTAAACCCACGTTGCTCCCGGACAGTAGCCATTTTTGCTTAGAATTTTGTTGTTTACCTAGTTGACATTCATGACAAAGAGAAGGCAACGATGTTGACGAAAACTTGATAGAAGAATTGCTCAGAATTTTGTTGCATGAATGACCTAACCTATACTGGCAGAATCCAGCTTGAAGCCCATTGGGTTCGTATGGTGGTTTACTAACAAGGCCCGCAAGTTTGCCTTGTGCATCCTCCCGTGGTTCTAACCAAGATCCTTGCCTTATCTGACCTTTATCCTGAAAACCACATTTACAGTTAGATGATATTCTGGATGCACATTTGAAGATATTGACAGTTGATAAAAATGAAAATGCATTGCAATATAAGTAGAGGAAAAACCATTGGCATCATTCCTTTTTGATAGTACGTGAACATTTGCCAGAATTAAAAAAATTATTTCATGATTTGGGCCAACGAAGAAACCAAGGTAGCTCTCCCATATCATATGATGTCAAGTGACTTGGATACAATTTGTGTCTAATTTAGTTCGTAAAAGATAACTGTATGATATGCCTAACGTCGCTGAATGTAATGCATGAGAGATAACCTATTGCATACTTGAGATATAGAGAAGTTTATAGAGAAGTAAGAATTGGGAACTTTTTGTTGTTGATTTTGGTCCCTTAACCATGTTTTTTGTCAAGCCCATTATCTTAGAAACAAAGCAAATCATAGTTCTAGACGAGTCCATATTTCAAGTCAAGCAACGCCCCATAGGTTTAAAAAAACGTTGCTCCCGGATAGTAGCCATATTCGCTAGTGCATGCCATCACCAGTTGATATGCCAGATATTTCACTTCATATCAAAATATCCATGATTACTCAGATGACACCTTAAAGATTCACGAGTACCAAACACATATCACAACCCGTTTATAACAAATATGTAGGTGAGCAAGTACGGTGATTCATAGAAGACGCTACAGCCTACAGCCGTTAGATTATAAAATAAAATCAAAATCGAGGACCATAAGTAAACCCTAAATGAAATGACCCATATAAATATAACACAATCTTCTACTCCTGAAAGCATCCAAACTGCGCCTCCCTTCTTCTGTCTAGATAGAGAATGAAGTAAACCAAGAAACTAAACCCTAAACTCAAACAGCAGCAGCAGCAGTACCCTTTCTTTCATCTATTTATCCTGGTTTTATAACCAACTGCAACAACATATACATCAATAGCAACATCATGGCAGAATCATGTGATGGGGGTTCAATAGCATCACCAGCAGCAACATAAAGATACTAGCGTTATGATATTTCCTCTCAAATTGTAAATTTATATTTTTCTAATGCAACGAAAACTAATCCAGGACTACTTTTCAGCGAGGTCCTTCACTTCATTTCTCACTCAACTCAAACTGAAGAATGATTCATCTACCATATGCTAGTTTACTGTAGTCTGTATTTTGTTACATTTTTTTTTTTTTTTATGTATGTGAACTAATTACTAGAAGAAATAAATATATTCATGATGTAATCTGGGTGCAAATGGATGAGTAAGAAGAGCATACCTAGCTAGAGCCACAACCTAACCTGAAAATTTTCTCACAATGATTGACTCCAGGTTAAAAAAAAACATATCTATCACAATGGCAGATTTGGTTATGATACAGATATCGAGTCCCATGCTATTTTGGGCTACAGTAACAATGCTCTCAGCTAAGTAATTTTCCAGTTATACAACTGGAGAAAATAGCACCACCAACACTGACTAACTATGTTTTGTATTCATTCACATGGTGTAATCCTACTTTCTTTCTAAGTTTCTAAATTTGAGCTGGATGGTAGTAAAACTTCACATGGTTTACAGACTGTTCAGAATTACATTGTTTTTCAAAATTGCCCTTCTTAGAACAATTTACAGATCTTGCATATAGTTCCAGGCTCCCAACAGTCATTATTCCAAAGCGATTCAGGTGCAATTCAAATAACCAACTGCTTTGCTTGGTGCACAATGTTGTGAAAAAAAATTACAAGTAAAGATTGTACCATAAGCACATGCCTGGTACACAATTCACAAATGTATTTGATACTTGAGCATCAGCTGTACTACTTGAACAATTCAAAGATATATTGTGAATGTCTGAAAAGTTACAAAGCAAAGGAGCTGTACCTACTTGAACAATTCAAAGATGTCCAAAGCAAAGGACTCTCCAAAGTACATAAGCTTGCTAATAATAGCCTCCAGGCCTTTGGTGAAGACAACTCCCAGCTGAGGCAGAGAAGGTACATAAGCCATTTTAAGAAATTCACATTTAACTAGCTACCTGATGGTTTTGTGGTCTATTCCCACGTGCTTGATGCGCGCAAAGAAAACAAGATTGGTAGCCAAGCTATTTGCACCAAAACTGTAACAGAATAAAGTTGCAGGTCTAGAGAGTGAAATACCCAGCTCAAGCAACAGATAAGAGATCCACCTCAACTCAGCAGTAGTAACTGCTAGAGAGTTGTATTTGAGCTTCAGTACTAGATCTTGAGATGGTGGGCTTTAGACGACCAAGAAACCAAAGATGTGCCTGGACCATCTAGTGCCAGGGCACCCTGCCTAGTCAGCGTCCGTGTATGCAGTAAGAATATCACATTTTCCTGCTAAGAGAGTAGCACCAGAATTGACATATAACACGATATCAACGGTGCTAAACAAACCCTAAACTAAAAAGACACAACACCAACCCTTATAAGTAGTAAAGTTCTCTCTCTACAGTTGATATCCAAACTGAGCCTCCCTTATCCGTACCCTAAATTCTTCAAAACAAAAACAGCCGCAGCTCTCTCTTATCTTTCTTCTGCAACAAGATCAAAATCATGGCAGATGCAAGGGATGGTTTAATAGCACCACCAACATCTAAAGCTATTTCCCAGTTTCTTACAATGAGTTTTCCTCTCACAATCAATTTTTTTTGGCACTTCCCTACACATCATCTTCTAGAGTTGCCGTGGGGGACATCACATCTTACTATCTTAGCATCTGTGTCTTTCACTGGAATTGAGACTTCAAGACACACAACTTGGTTAATCATTTGTATATGTTAGTTAATTGTACTCCCAGTATTTCTTGTCTTATTTATTACATTTAGTTTTGCTCAAATGTATTGTGAACCCATTCCCAACAATTTATAAATAAAGGTTGTGTCAATTTAAAGTTTTTTCTTTCATTCTTTTTTGTTCATGATCTAATCTGGATGTGTACCTGAGACTCACATATATGAGCAACTACATATTGAAAAGAAAAATGCTTATTTCAATCCTTGAATCAATGAAAATCAGTAATAAGGAGAGATTGTTGAACCCTTAAGTTTGGATTTTGAACTTAGAGTGCAAATTGAGCCTTTGTTTGATTCATTGATAGAAATGATATTTTTGCAGTAAAAGGATGTATGCCTGTAGATCTGGGCAATGTGTTCTACAAGTCTGTTAAGGTTTTGGTGAGTTCCAGGCTGTAACGAATGAAAAAGGTTTAGAGTGTTTAAATGTGTGAAGCCATAATGCACAAGTATGAATTCATTCGGGAAGTATTTCTCTGTTCAATATATTGCTCATTTTCCAACTATTTCTACTGGTGTGAGTGAATCATGAAGCATCCATTTACTTGTGGAAATAGTATTAAGGTGGCTGGCAAGCACCAAATATCATTGGATCTGCTGGACTGATCGAGTTTGGATCCATATATACTTACTGGTGGTCTACCTGGAATTTACGCCAGTACCACCTTGTATTATCTGGAATTCACAATGTGCGTTGTTACCAGAATGATATTCGGTCTAGGTCTCATGTGCGTGAGTACAACATCTACATGGTCATGCAAGTTGAAGAACTTAATGATTTCCTCTTCACATGATTGGCATGTTGGTATCGCCGAGTGCAGAAATTGGCAGCAATTACTGCTTTAGGAAAGAACCTTGGGAAGTAAAGCTACATCTGCAGATTTGCTAGAGAAAGCGTAGGAAAATTTGGCACTCTAAACATGCAGTAGTACGAACTCGTATTAGGCTTGGTGTAGCTGACCTTGACACTAAATGGTAGCATAGTGTTGATCAAAAGCCCAAGCCCAAGACCAAGACTAAGACCTTTTACTTAACGATATGCCGATGAGTCAATCTGTTATATCTTCAAGAAGGACTGAGAAGTGAAGTCATAATAGCAATACCCAACGGCGGACCGGATGGATGATCTCATTGTAATCATATATATGCAATGGCCACCAGCTTAGAGAAATGCATGGACCAAATTTTAGACACTATTAGTGCGCCTAGCTTATGCATTTAGTGCCTAGCCAAATTTCAAACATGACAAAAGAAGAAATTTCGATATACATTGAAGTTTTGTAAATCCATCCGTTTCGCATCTGTATTTTTTTTTTTTTTTTTAAAGCTTTTACGACCTTGGTTATTTTGGGGCACTTTTCTTGTCTTGAATTTATGGAAAACTTCTATTCTTTCATGTAAAAGATAATGCTACGCCTGAGACATTCTTAAAAAGCTGCATGATATGCCTAACGTCGCTAAATGTAATGCATGACATATGAAAGTACCCGAGCAAGTTACAGTATCTTAGACATCCGTTGATAAGCTATGCAAAATGGTGTCTGAGAGAAAAAGATGTTTACAACTCGAAATCAGTAGGATTTGGGAACTTCTTGGAGTTGATCTTGGGTCCCTTAATCATGTCTTCTGTCAAGCCCATTATCTTGGAAACAAAGCAAATCATATTTCTCGACGAGTCCGTATTCAGGTCAAGCAATGTCCCATCGGTCTAAAACGATGTTGCTCCCGGATAGTGGCCATATTTGCTAGTGCATGCCATCACCGGTTGATATGCCAGTATTTCACTTCATATTTCTGTGTCAAAATATCCATGATTACTCAGATGACACCTTGAAGATTCCCGAGTACCAAGCTCACATATCACAGCCTGTCTATAACAAATATGTAGGTGAGCAAGTACGGTAATTACAGCCGTTAGATTATAAAACAAAATCAAAATCGAGGACCATAAGTAAACCCTAAATCAAAGCAGATCCTCAACCCATATAAGTATAGTACACAGTCTTCTACTCCTAAAAGCATCCGAACTGCGCCTCCTTTCTTCTCTTTAGAGAATGAAGTAAACCAAGACTAAACACAAACAATAGCAGCATCAGTCCCTTCCCTGAGTTCCCTCATCTATCTATCTTTTGTATTATCACTAACGGCAGCAACTGATAAATTGCAACAGCAATATCATGGCAGAATCAAGTGATGGAAGTTCAATAACATCACCAGTAACATAAAGAGATATTAGCGTTTTGATTTTTCCTCACAATTTGTAAATTCCTCTGGATTCTATACAGAAAGGAATACTAATCCAGGACTCCTGTTTAGCTTCATATATGTTGTATTTGTCCTTTAATTTCTTACTCAACTCAAAACCAAACTGAAGAATTGAATCATCTGTGATCTGCTAGTTTATTGTACTCTCACTACTTTTTCGCCTGTATTTTGTTACATTTATTTTCTTTTAATGTATGTGAACCAATTACTAGAAGAAATAAATAAATTCATGATGTAATTTGGATGCAAATGGATGAGTGCGAAGACCATACCTAGCTAGAGCCTCAACCTAAACTGAAACTTCGGGTCACGGCAATAATTTCTAACAATGATTGACTCCAAAAAAAATAAAAAAAATAAATAAAAATGGCAGATTTGGTTATGATACAAGTTTTGAGTCCCCGGCCATTTTGGGCTACACTAACAATGCTCTCGGCTAAGTAATTTTCCAGTTATACAACTGGAGAAATTAGCACCACCAACACTGACTATGTGGTGTATTCATTCTCATGGTGTTTTCCTACTTTCTAAGTTTTTTAATTTGAGCTGGATGATAGTTTTGGTAGTAAAACTTCACATGCAGACTGTTCAGAATGACTTTCAAAACTGCCCTTCTCAGAACAATGTACACATCTTGCATACAGTCCCAGGCTCCCAGCGGTCATTATTCCAATGCTACTCAGGTACGACTCAAATAAACAACTGCTTCATTTGGTACGCAATGTTGTGGAAAAAAATTACAAGTAAAGATTGTACCATAGGCACATGCTTGGTAAAACAATTCACAAATGTATTTGATACTTGAGTAGCAGCTGTACTACTTGAACAATTCAAAGATGTACAAAGAGAAGGACTCTACAAAGCACATAAGCTTGCTAATAACAGACTCCAGGCCTTTGGTGAAGACAACTCCTAGAATTACGGTGAAGCTAAGATCACTTGACCAAATAGACTCTTGGGCTCTGGCCAAGGATGTTCCTAGATGAATCATATTAGAGTAGTGGTGTTTGTGCTCGTTAATGCAAACACGTTATTGTAATGCCAATGTTAACCTTATAAAAATAGACCAATATGTAGTACGTAGTTCATATCTCAACCCTTTTGCATTTCATTCATGCAACCAAAAAAACTAAAAATCAGCCAAAGCTCATTTATCTATTCTTGTGTGAATTCTACTCCATTAGTTTTATTTCCAAAACTATTTGTCAACTTCCTAAAACTCTAGTAATGCTATGATTAACATGTACAATGAAATCATGTTCAATGGTTGGTGATCACAGCCAGTAATCGGCAACTCCAATGAACCTAGTAGCATAAAATGGTGAATGAACTATGAATGGTGATTTGACCATGCTACCGGCATGGTATTGAATGTGGGTCAACGTTACAAAGTTGATTGTCAAATCCAAATGTTGTATACCCACAACCTAACCTCGATCATCCCCTTCAAAGCGCTCCACGTGTATATCACCATTAATCTCAGCCGTCTATTGAAACCCTTGCAGTATGTATACAAAATTTTGAGGACAATGCCCCAAGAGTCCAAGTAGAGGCGGAGAGAAGAACCCTAAAACAACAACCAGTGCAGATCTATGTTAATGTCATCCTTGTTCATCCAATCAAAACCATGGCTGGTTTTCCAGTACCATCACAACACTATCAATACCTATCCGCAAAATAATTTTTCCTCTCATAAATGTTTTCTTTGAAATCTCATTTGGGTTTTCTAAGTTCTTGATGCAAGTACTTTCATGATACTTTACCATCAGCTAATTGTGCAAATGATTTAGGGAAAGAAGATGTTTAAGCTCACATGAACATGAACTTCTAGTAGCAATGGTGGATTTTTTCTCAATTTATTTCCGCTTCCCTTGGAAAAGAATGTTTGAGTTATAAATGGCGTTCTGATCAGTACTCAACTAATGCTGAACTATTAGCCGATTCTGTTATGATTTGAATTGAACAGTTTGCCTAGATGTGAAGGGAGATTTTCTTTTGTAATGTTACATCTAATTTCTCCAGCTTCTACAACTTTCAGGTTTTTACTTTATTTTTTCGTTTTAGATCTGGGTTTTATTCAGTAATTTATTTTTAACTTTATCAGATCTTTTAATTCATTTGGATTTTCGTACTGATTTCAGAAACTCTCTTGAGCGTACGAGGGTTTCAACAATGGTGGGAGAATCAATGAATGGCAAATAAAGTTTGAAGACAGTAGGTGTTGTCGAACAATTGGAACCGTCTCCTTATTATTCTTGACTCATTTCTTTGTAACCCCATTGCAATAAGAATTTAATTGATGCAAAAATGTTTTTGAGTTTCATTATCGATGGATTGTAATTATCTTTCTCTTTCAATTAAACTAGGTGATTACGCATGACTTTAACACATCTCAACTACAAATTTGACATGGTAACATGAATGGTGCTAGATTATTGATACATAGTTAGGCATCCAAATAAAGTCGAGTACAAATGGTTTTCTGCCATAATTTTCACCCCTCTTTAATCTTCAACTTCAATCCAAAGGTTTTCGAAAACAGAAATTGGGTCTATTGGACCTGGCCTCGAGCCCGTGTGAACTAACGACGTAAGGCATTTCATGCGTCGTGCTCGTTCATTTCTTTCAAAGCCTTGAAAATGAAACGCAAGTCATGTATATTTGATAAAGAAAACAAGAAATGCAAGTCATGTACCCACGAACGCTCGATTAAATGTGACCATCCCGTACAAAATACTCCGCTACATGCTTACAAAGATTTTTACAAAGATTCTTATGGCATGAGCTCAACCACAATCCTGGCTAAATCAACCCCTTCATCAATTATCTTTCAAACGAAACCATGGTTGTTGTTTTTTCCAGCATTATGACCTACGACCATATGATCACCCAAATAACCATGGCTTTGAATGCCTTTTATAAGGCATTGGAGTTTCATGGTGTCACTTCAGTCTGGATGTTTCTAATCATGCTTTTGTTGTACTGCTGCCCCCTCGTTCACCTTCTAACGAACCCACCAACGATGACCCAAGCATGCATCCTTTGGAATGAGAAGACGTTCAAGTCCACAGGATACCGAATCATTCTCTTGTTATACATGTTGTATCTTGTGACTCGCTTGTCAAGGTGGTACTGGCACTTCTCTTATTTAATAAATAATGCCTTTCTTTAAGAAAAAAAAAAACAGTAATCAGCAACTCTAGTGAACCTACAATGAAGACATGAATTGACCATGCTACCGGCATGGTATTGAATGTGGGTCAACGTTACAAATTTGACTGTCGAATTTAAATGATGTGTACCCCGAAGGTTCAAACCTAACCTCAATCATCCCGTTCAGAGACCTCCACGTGTATCACACCTTTAATTATCGGCCGTCTATCGTAAACCCTACATTATTTATAGAGACTTTCGAGGACAATGCCCCAAGAGTCCTAGTAGAAGTATATATTTAGACGGAGGCAAGAACCCTAAAACAACCGGTGCAGATACATGTTCATTCAATTAAAATCATGGCTGATTTTTGAGCACCATTACAACGCTATCAACATCTGTCTGCACAATAATATTTCCTCTCATAATTGTTTTCTTTGCAATTTCAGCAATATTGTAGTCGTGGGTTAAGGTACTCTCCTAATTCTTTTTTGTTGCGGTGTACCAATTACCAAGTATAGGATCCTATATCGTCAGATATAGCCGGTTGTGCTAATGATCAATCAGAAAGAAAATGTTGAAGCTATGATGGCGGAAATAATAACAACAGTGGATGATATATTTCCTGTTAATTTCCACTTTCCTTGTAATCTTTTCAGGTTTTTACTTTATTTTTTTCATTTTAGATCTCTTACAGTTGATTGTAATAGTTAGAACTTAGAATCAATTGAATTTAGATAATAATAAAAATGTAAACTTTAGATATCTGTTTTTTTTTTCTTGGTATGTTAGTTCTTTTTGTTTATTGGGGGATTTTTTCTTTGATTTTCCAATTGATTTCCGAGTCTCTCTTGAGCATATACGGGGCTTTCAACAATGGTGGAAGAGTTGGCAAGTATATATAGTTTAAAGACACGAGGTGTTGTCGGACAACCGGAACCGTCTCCTTGTTCTTGACTCATTTCTTTGTAACCCAATTGCAACAAGAATTTAATTGATTCAAAAATGTTTTGGGTTTATTTGGGAGTTTCCTTATCGCAGTATTGTAATTATCTTTCTATTACAAATTAATCTAAGTGATGCATGGCATTAACAAAGCTCTTCTACAAATTTAGGATTTTAGCAGCACATAGATGGTTTTGAGCAATCATTTTCACCCCTCTTTCAAATTCAATCCAAGGTTTTGTTTTCCTTGAGCCCTCGTGCTGGTGCATCTCTTTCAAAGCCAAAATGAAATCATGTACACCCAAAGGCTCGATTTAATTTCGATCATCCCAAAATACTCCACATGTATAAACATGCTTACAAAAAAAAAAAAAAAAAATCTTCTTGCAATTTTTTTTTCGACTAAAAAAAGATATATTATTTTCTTCTTGCAAGAAAAAGTGAACCAGAACCCTGAATCATTTTTTCTTTTATCCGTAAAAAATATGGTGCTGACAGTACAGTGACCTCTGCCTAAATCAACACCTTCGTCAAATATCTTTCAAAGGAACCATGGCTTTTTATTTTCCAGCATTATCACCTACGGCCATATCACCCAAATAATTACCATGGCTTTCCTGGCATAGTTCATTGTACCCTGTGAAAAAAAGACCGTAATCTATGTTATGATTGGATGATTATTTGAAGGTTTAGATGGTGTTTGTATATTAAACTTGGTAGGACAAGCATCATTGAATTAAAAGCAATCTACTAGAACTAATTACACCTGACCTAACCAGTTCATTTGTTCCCTACCAAATCACTCACTCACTCTCTTTGGTCTCCAAAATCAAACCCCAATTTCTTCTTAAAAACCCTAGAAATATCAAATTTGTGATTCAATTTAGTCCTCTCTACAAAGGGTTTTCATCATGGGAAGGTTTAACGATCTTCCAAAAGAGATCATATCCGAAATTCTATCTCGATTACCGATTGAAACGGTTCTCGACTGCAAATTGGTCTGCACACCATGGAGAGATCTTTCTAATGATCCATCCTTCTCTTAATCGCACTTCGATTATCCCGATTCAGGTAACTTAGGTTTCATTTTCTTTGATAAAGACACAAGTGTGCTTAAAGAATGTTTATATGTTGCGTATGATGATAATTCACATGAGAAACTAGTTGGTATAGAAAGAACCATGAATTTAAACCTTCTGGTTAAGGATTATTCTTTAATTGGTTCTTTTAATGGCTTAATTTGCTTCAGTGGATTTTTTAAATACGAAGGTTATGAAGCACCTGCTTATATTTGTAATCCTGTCACTAGAGAATACGTTGTCCTTCCAGATTTTAAAGGAAACTACATATGGGCTGGATTTGGGTATAGTTCTGTCACCAATGAGTATAAAGTTGTTGTTGTTAGAAATCGTAACGCGAAGAGATTCTCTAAAGTTGGAACTGTTGAGGTATATACTCTTGGCAGTGGCAATGGATGGAGAAATGTGAGGACAATGGATATCGACAGGATTTATTTTTATTGTCCGCGTACTGGTGTATTTTTGAATGGGCTCTTCACTGGATGGACGAACAAGGAACACTTCTTGCATTCGATTTGACCGAAGAAAAGTTTATTGAACTTCCGTCGACACCTTGTTTGGCACGACCACAGCGTGATGTTATACTAGGGGTTTTGGGTGGTTTTCTAATTGCTACTTATTTCGAATGTGGTATTTGGGACATATGGTTGTTGAAGAAGAATAAAGATAATACTGGATTGAGCTGGAGGAAAAAGTTTAGTATGGATGGTAATATACCGGCGGAGCCATTTGCCTCATTTTATGTGTCTCTACCCCAAGGGAGTGGACTCATTTATAGTTATAATCTAAAAGATTCATCCGCCAAAATGTCTGCTAGGCTTGTCAAGATTATTTCTCGAGCAATCCCTCACAAGAATACACTAGTTTCATTGAGAGTATTGGGAGAAAAAGATGTGAAATCAATGGAGTCCTGTGGAAGAGCAAGTTCAAGTGAGGAGACCGAAAGCAGGGAGAAACTGAAGCAGCCGCACGACAAGAGATCTCTAGGTAAGTCTTATCATAATAACCTTTATTGAAATGCATTTAGTGATTAGATAACAAGGGATGTTTTCTGAATTCAGTTAATTGGCTGTATGCGATGATAATATGATACTATATATCATGAATGAATCTCTTATGGCCAGGGACGGACCTGCTTGAGGGCTCAGGGGGCTTTAGCCCGTCCTAAGTTATGTAGAATTTTTTTTTAGGTAGTAATTTGGGCTATATTTTCGAACCAGCCCACTAATCTTTATATATTTTGACGAGTCTACTTTTTTTTAAGGTATTTTTATAACCTACGTGAGATTAGAGAGGAAAAACTAAGTTTACCCGACGACATCTGTGTGAGTTTAGGGTTTAACTAATTTTTTTAGCTTCAGTTCAATTGCGTGATTTTTTTTTCTAAAACTTTTGTTATATGGGTGCCAAATTTTGTTTTTTAGTGTTTCATTTTAAAAAAGTTTGGCTATATCGTCTAATTAAGATACCGAAAAAAAAAACCGGCCGCCTAATTGGCGCGATATTTCACTCACAAATTTTAGCCCGTCCCAACAAAAAATCCTGGGTCCGTCCCTGCTTATGGCGCCTTTTCTTGCTATGTTTATTAGTAATTATTACACATTCTGCTATTTGCTTAGATGCTAATTTTTGGTAATCTTATTTTCTTTTATAAAAAATATGATATGGAGTCAGAAAAGTATATAGAGGAAATCATGTAATAGTACCGAAAGCTTTGCCAGCAGTCCTAGACTCATAGCCTTCTAGGAAATCTATTCAGTTCTTAGTTCTCAGCTTATATTGTTTAGTACTGTCATTTCGGGATTAAATGTGTGATTTTGAGTTGCTGAATTTGTTCAATCGAAGAGAAACAGTGCTTTGGATAGGAAACATCAGTAAATGTAACTAAAATTGGTAACACTAGTACATAGAACCTTGTCACTGTATTCAAAGGGAGTGGGGGGAATGTTGTTTAGAGAGAGAACAAACATACTCTTTGAGTGGTGTAGACAGTTTGGATGTGACATGGAAGGAGGAATGTACAACAAAGCTAATGCCAACACCTAATTGTGTATACAAGCTTGGTTTGGCTGTTAAGTCTAAGATTTATCTAACTTAAGCAAGGTACCACACTCTCTGCCAACATTAGCATCTAGGACAAGGATTATGTTGGCAGAGAGGAAGTCGACATGGTGGAATAAGTTTGCCCTCATATTATGTAGCAAATATTATGCAACCTTGAAGTTAGTAAAGTTCCCTTTTCTTATCTAAATGATTTCTTGTTCTGATGTTTAATTGATGGGAATTTTCATGACACAGTTTTCAGTAAACTTCCATCTATATGAACTATCGAATGCGAAAAATAGAAACTGCACTTAAAGATTTTGGTGTTATCTACTGTGTGCCACCATAGAAACAGCTGACATATGTAAAAGTAGGCTTATCAATGTCAAATCATTTACTCTTAGCAGAAATTGTGAGCTCTGCCTTATTAGGACACAGTCCCTATCGTTCTGATTTGAAATATTCATCTCTAGAAATGTAGCAATGAAGGAACAGTAGGTATGGCGTGTTGGTATTTGGTATCTGGGAACCTTTTGGGAGCCTTATGCACTAGTGAGGCGGTGACTTAGTTCTATTACGTTTTTCTATCTGACCTAGTCTGATTGTTAGAATGGAGTTTAGCTATCTTGCTTTCTTGTCATACATTTCGTTGGCTGATGATCAGTTTTAGACTTTGATTAATAGTTACTGATTTTGTTGACAAGGAGAATTATATGCAGGAAAGAGGGGAACTTTTCTCACTGTCGCTAAGGCACCCATCTATTTTGTTTCGAGCATCATATCGGGACTGACAAAGACTGCCACTAGGTATCTCAAGAAGACCCATCTCCGCCATGGTTCTTGAGTTGTGGTCGTGGCAGACAAAAGCAGGCTTGAGCTTCCCATAAGTTTGAATTATATCGAGGTAGTTCTAGTGCTTATCTGGGGTTTATCAAGGTATTATGTCTTTTTTAGTTTGAACTATTTGTTACAAATTTGTTTTTGTTTCTTTTTTGTGTTTGAACTTTGAAATTGAACTTGCACTTTCGTGGGTTCACCACTACAGTTTTCTTGGTTCACTGTGAGAAACAAGTTCCATTTTGTCTAACCTGCTACATATCACTAGTGGAAAACGTTCATTTTAGCTCAGCCATAAACTGTACTATTCTCGTTTATAGTACAGTTATGAGCTGTACTCCCAACTGTGCTAACTTTTCTGTGCTATTTCTAAAGCACAGATAGTATTTGCACTGGATATAGTACAGTTTAATTCTGTCCTTCTAAAGCACAGTCTGAGTGTGTGCTTTCACTTCATTTTTATAATAAAAAAAAGTTTCAATCAGATCTGATTCCTGATTCAGAATCAGTCAAAAAGTCTGAGTGAGTTGATTCCAACTGGAATAATTCTGACTGAGCTGATTCCAGTGAACCAGTCAGCAGATCTGATTGGGCTGTATCAGATCTGTGACTGGCCTGAAACTAAATCTTTTGACAAAACTTCTTTTTCATTCATTTATCACAATTCAATTAACACTTGATTCATTGAGCATTACATAGAAATTGATGACACATTACACTTTAATTCATTGAACATTAACATTAACAGTAGTTTCTGAATTCATATAACTTCATGGAGCGAGCCAAACCTTCCATAGCCACCAAGTAGATCTTCCATCACCGCTTATTTGCACTCACGAGCTTCCACCTTCCACTATCAGGGATTTGCACGGTAGGCTCTGCTTCTTCCAAATTGCCTTTACCTAAACTTAGCTCACTTACTGCTGCAACATGAAAACATCCAAGCACAATCAAAATAAACTACAGCTCAGTTGGACTCGATAGAAGGCTGGACACAGCTGTAACTAGAAAAAATCACTCTGTGCCCTGCAGATACCGTATCAAGTGTGACTGGACAAGAAAGGATCAACATGTAGCGTTTTTCTAACATAACAACAATACAAAAGTGTGCCAAAATGTTGGTCATGAGCACTTAAAATGTTTCCTTGTGCATTAAAAGTAAGGTCACTCTCCATTCCCTAA
>JAJJMA010075469.1:0-12671 GCA_023529015.1 Papaver nudicaule
ACTAATTCTTTACGGAAACTGGGTTTCCGCCAAGTCAATAGTCAAGCTTTGACTGTGCGGGAACTCGGTTTCCGCCAAAAAAAAAATACGGAAACCGAGTTCCCGCACAGAGGAAGCTGCGGAAACCGAGTTTCCGTCTGGAAATGGCTAAGACCACCGTGGTTGGCAATTTTCGTCATTTCTGCCATCCCTATATCTTCACAATCTAGAGATGGCTTATGGCACCATAGTTGTGTAGAACATGTCCACTCGCGCCATCTTTGTATAACTGCCCATCACCTCCATCAGTTTCTTCCTAACTGTCGTAGACTGCCAGACCAATACCCCTAAAGTTATCCTTTCGTCTGATGTTTTGATATCTCGTGTAGTATGCAGATGTTGCGTAGTTGCGTTGAGATAAGAAGCATTGCGTGGCTATGGCCATGATTTTGGCCAAAAAAGGTATGGCGCTATGGATATTGTGTCATGGCCTCTTAGTAGCAGCCTTGGCCTTTGGCCAAGACTAAGAATTTGTGGCGCCATGTATGTGGCGCTATGACTGTATAGCCATTGCCTTGTCTTTGGCCAAGGCCAACTTGGTGTGGCGCCATGAGTATGGCGCCATGGATGTGGCGCCATGGCCTTGGTGGCCAAGGCCAAATAGATGTGGCGCCATGAATATGGCGCCATGGCCTAGGGGCCAAGGCCAAATAGTTGTGGCGCCATGAATATGGTGGTAGAGTCATAGTAATGGTTGACAAACTGGCGCTATGACTGTATAGCCATTGCCTTGTCTTTGGCCAAGGCCAACTTGGTGTGGCGCCATGGCCTTGGTGGCCAAGGCCAAATAGATATAGCGCCATGAATATGGCGCCATGGCCTAGGGGCCAAGGCCAAATAGTTGTGGCGCTATGAAACCGAGTTCCCGCACAGTCAAAGCTTGACAAATGACTCATAGTAATGGTTGTATTGCTGGTAGAGGAGTAGAGCAAATTGCAGATGGTAGGGTTGGTATTTCTGCTAATCCAGTAGAAGGTATTATGGGTTTGGTTGGTGAGAGAAGTAGTGCAGATGCATATGGCAGTCGTATAAATCATATGGCAGACTTTCAAGGCGAAGGAAATATTAGTGAGACAGATACTACTTCTGGCAGAGTTGTGAAGGAATGTGCAGTCAGGAATGGTGTGCAGGATTCCGTCTGTGTGAGGGGTTTCATTGGAGGCAATGTTTTGGGCGGAATCTCTATTAACTCAGGTGGAAAAGACAACTACTTAGCTAATCCTAATTTGGTAGAGCACAGTAATCAGACCGTGGGAGTTGGTACCTTTGTAGCTAATCCTAATTTAGCTACTAGAGATGAACAGTTAAGAGTGGTGGCTTCTCAAAATCATTTGGATGGAGAGAATGGTATTGGTACTCAGCAACTAGAGAAGATACAAGGTGCTAAGGTGTCTGACATACATGCAGAAACTAATACTGGCAAGGAGATGGAACATGAGACATCTTGAGAGTTTGAGAATGCTTTGTTTTCCGTTGTTGAAGACGAGATAATTGTTAACTTGGGGGAGATAAAACACACAAACGGTGTGACTTCGGATGTCTTATTCACTACCACTAAGCTAATTTTTGAGTTGTGTAATAGATATGGGAGTATGAGAAAAGATGATAAAAGTGAAGCAACTCCAGTTGTACAACAAATCTTGCAGAAATATAAAGAAAGATATGTCATTCTTGCTGCAGGGAAGAGTGGTAGTGATAGTCTAGAAGGTGCGGATTCAGATATGGAGGATGATGGGACGAGTAAACTGAATGAAGAAGGTGTAGGGGAGTAGGAGGAGAGTAATGGGATTTAAAATCTTAAGATAGAACGTGCGAGGCTTAAATGATTACAGAAAGCAGGTTGCATTGAAAGATCTGATTGCTGCACATAAATGTTTTATTTGTGCAGTCCAAGAGACGAAGATGACAACTATGACACCATGGTTCATCCGGCAGTTATGGTACGATGCATATTATGAATGGAGAATCTTACCTTCACAGGGTACAATGGAAAATAGTGGTGGTTTACTGCTGATTTGGGATACGTCTAAACTGCAAGCTATTGATGACAGAGTTGGTTTTAACAATATATTTGTGGTATTCAAGGTGAAAGCAACATGCATTATTTTTACCTTCACAAATGGCTATTCACCTTGCAACTACGACGCTCGTGTTAACTTCTGGAGAGACGTTTCTAAAGTCAGGAGCTGGTCGAATACACCTTGGTGTTTGATGGGCGATTGGAATGCAGTAAAAAGCGAAGATGAAAGGAATAAGGAAGGAGGTACTTCAAGGAACAGAGAACTCTTTAATGAGTTTATTGAACTTCATGAATTGCTTGATTTGCCGTTAAATGGAGGGAGTTATACATGGACGAATAAGCAGTCGGATTCTACACTTTGTCGTTTGGATAGAGTGCTGGTATGCTCAATCTTTGATGAGAAGTATAATAGAGCAACTCAAACGGCTTTGGTTCGCACAATTTCAGATCATAATCCAATCTTACTAGATTTAATTCCAACTATTCGGTATTCTTCGTACTTCAAAGTAGAAAATCATTGGCTCTGCACAAGGATTTTTTTGAACTTGTGGCGGTGTGGTGGACAACTATGCAATATTCCGGTACGCCTAACTTTGTTTTCTTCAAGAAGTTACAAAATCTGAATTTTTTCTTTAAGAAGTGGGCTAGAGAGACTTTTGGTGACGTAAAGCGGAAAGAAGATGAGTTAACGGAGACTATTGGAAGAATTAATTTGTTAGAAGAAACCACTACTTTGAATCAAAATCAGAAAGAAGAAAGAGCTCAAGGGTAAGTGAAGCTTGAAGAAGTGAAACTTATGAGAGCAATAATGGCGTTGCAGCGGGCGAATGTGAAGGGCTTTAAGGATGGCGATAAAAATACGAGTTACTTTCATGCCATAGCTAATTCCAATAGGAAAAGATGTTACTAAGTTGGAGGTGAACGGGGTGGATGTTTTCAATGAAGATGCAATTAAAATGGAAATTCATCAGTATTATTCCGATTTATTCACAAATACTTCTGGGATTCATCCTACTTTTGATAACCTAGTCTTTTCCTCGTTTAATGGAGTTCAACAAGCTTGGTTAGAAAGGCCTTTTGATGAAGAAGAAGTTTGTGTTGCGGTTAAAGCTTGTGGAGCAAATAAAGCACCGGGCCCTGATGGTTTCAACATGGAGTTTTACAAACATTGTTGGGAAATCATTAAGGGTGATTTTATGCGAGTGATTTATGAGTTCTATACCAAAGGTAAAGTGGATTGGAGACTAAATACTTCTTTCATCAAACTCATCCCTAAAAAATAAGATTCGGCTACGGTGAAGGACTTTAGACCAATTAGCCTGATTTCTAGCTTCTATAGGGTGATTTCCAAAGTGCTTGCGGAGAGGTTGAAGATAGTTATGCCATCTCTTATTGATGATTCTCAAGGGGCCTTTATCAAGGAGAAGCATATATTGGACGGGATTTTAATTTCTAATG
This sequence comes from Papaver nudicaule, assembly GCA_023529015.1. Classification (NCBI taxonomy): domain Eukaryota; kingdom Viridiplantae; phylum Streptophyta; class Magnoliopsida; order Ranunculales; family Papaveraceae; genus Papaver; species Papaver nudicaule. The sequence continues at coordinate 3,518 of JAJJMA010075469.1, forward strand.
AGTGTATCGATAGTAGGTTGAAGCAAAATATTCCGGGTATTCTTTGCAAGATTGATATGGCAAAGGCATTTGATAATGTCAATTGGAACTCTTTATTTGCGATCCTTCGGAAGAATTGTTTTGGCGATAGGTGGATGAAGTGGATGAGGTGGAGTATTATTGAAGCTCAATTTTCTGTATTGGTTAATGGCTAGGCAATCGAAAGAATAAAACCATTGAAAGGAATTCGACAAGGTGATCCTCTCTCACCTTTCCTCTTTATTTTGGTAGTGGGAATTCTTTCTAAACTTTTGAATAAAGCGGTTGAGGATGGAAGAATTGGAGGTTTTTCCGTGGTAGAGGGTGGAACAATTATTTCTCATCTCCAATTTGCGGATGATACCATTATTTTCCTTAATGCTTCTAAGGAGGAGGTATGAAGGCTTCACATTATTTTGATGATTTTTGAAGTTCTTACGGGTTTAAAATTAAATTTGGAGAATAGCAAAATTACAAGTATTGGTGCGGATGAGGTGGTAAATGTTTTGGCTCTTAAATTGGGTTGTGGCATCGATTCTTTGCCAATTACCTACTTGGGTATGCCCATTGGGGAAACGAGAAAGAACACCGCAATGTGGGAGGTGGTTTAAGAGAGAATGGAGAAGAAATTGGCACCATGGAAACGTCGAATTCTAAAAAAAGCGGGAAGATTAACTCTTCTCAAACATTCTCTCGGGTGTTTGCCAACATATTATTTTTCCCTTATTCAACTCCCATACGCTATAGAGAAGCGTTTGAAGTCTATTATGAGGAAGTTCTTGTGGGGAGAGGAAGAAGACAAGAAGAAGATGAGTTGGGTTGGGTGGAAGAAAGTATGTCGACCTATGGAAAAACGAGGCTTGGGAGTTAGGGATTTGCAAAAAGTGAATAAGAGTCTTCTTGCGAAATGGCATTGAAGATATGCGAAGGAAAAGACGGCGTTAAGGAGACGTATTATATGTGAGAAAACTAACTCGCAATCTGATTTTCTTACTCCTTTGAAACCCACAGATACAATCGGTTTGAGTCTTTGGCATGACATTGCCAATATAAGGGACGATGTCTTCACTTGCATGGAGTTTGAAATGAATAATGGCAGGTTTGTGCGCTTTTGGCATGATCTCTGGTTGTCGAAGAAATCGTTGGCAGCAAAGTACCCGAGGCTATACAAGAAGAGTACCCAACAATTCTCTTCAGTGCATGACGTCTGCAGTACATGGTTGCGCTTATTTTTCCGGTGTAGACTGAATCCAGCAGAGTCAATCGACCTGCTGGAGCTTCAACATGACCTGCGACATACGATTTTGAATGAAGAAATGGAGGACATAATTTCCGGAGACTATACAACGAAGAAGCATTATGTTAAGCAGTGGTATTCAGTCCCTGACTGCTCGTTTTGGAAATTAGTATAGGGGAAATTGATACCACCTAAGGTTTCCTTTGTGGTATATTTCTCTACTTCATAAATCGTTGCCAACTCGGGAGGTTTTACACAAGAGAGGTATGACACTGCCTTCTTATCTCTGTGTGTTATGTAGCAAACAAGTTGAGTATGCCAATCATCTTTTTATCCACTACCATTTCGCAAGGAAACTCTGGCATTACTTTCTACGTTCTTGGAAGATAAAGTAGGTGAGGAATGAAGACATGGAGGAGCTACTGTGCAGCTGGAGGATCACGAAGTTCAGTCCTAATCGTTATACGGTCTGGACTTTAATCCCTTATGGAGTCATTTGGCAAATTTGGCTTACCCGCAATGCGATTGTGAACGGCGGAAAACTGAGATCGTTCAATTATATCATTACCGCGGTGAAATTGGATATTCGGTTATGGACTACGCATATTGATATCTTTAGGGGTTGATCATGTGTGCGTGTTGTTTATTTTGTAGATTGTTTTCTTGTTATTAGTGTGTTCTTGTTGCAGTACAGGTATTTGAATTAATTCTGCAAAGAAGGTCAGAAGTGTTGATCAAGTTTTTGGTATCAGAGCAGTATTCGATTCTTGGTGTATGCAAGGGTTGAGGTCAAAAGGAAGGAACTACTACCAATTGACCCCAACATTGGCAGGAAGAGGAGAACAATGGTAATCCCAGAAGGAGAAACTACCCCAGCAATTGAAAAAGAAACTACCCCAACCATTGAAAAACTTGCTGCAGACATGAAAGAAATGAGAAAGAATATGAAGATGATGATGGAAATGATGAAAGGAATGGTTACACCATCAAAGAACTCTGAGAAACAACATGAAACCATTTTAGATAAAGGGTCTAGCAATCCTCAAAATGCGAGAGATGACGTTGAAATACCATTCAAACTACAAGCAAATTTTCAGATTTCTTCATATGATGGAGAACTGGATGCTGAAAAATTGGATGGGTGGTTGAAGACAATGGAGGTTTACTTTAGTACAAATGCTTACACCGAACTGCAGAAGGTTAGTTTTGCTAGCATTCAATTGATGTTAAAAGCCCACTGTAGGGAAAACATACATAATTTCATTCTTACTTGAGTTTTTCTGGTTTTTCTCGAAGAATTCTTCGAATACAAAGTTGTTGTTTTTTTTTAACACACAAATGTGTTTCTAACTCCCTTCTTTCTCTTCTTTTATTCCCTCTCTTTTTCTTAACTGCCTGGAAGAGAAGTGTTTGACTAATAAGAGAAACCAACTGCCTATTGCAGTTACAAGCATCTAATAAAAGATTTAAATGGGTTCAGGCGGATCATGTTATTTGTGGCGCTGTAAAACATTATGCTGGGCCGAAAGCATGGTTTACACTTGAAGTAAAAGATCGATATTGTGATACAAACTGGGACCGATAAATACCAAATTGTAATAGTTGCTTTTGATCATTGCTAATATGAGATATCATTTTATTTGGGGGTGCATCAAACCATAGTCAAATGATGTTTTGTATTATACGGGTTTTGGAGCACTTCCAAAATAATTGGCACCTCCCATAAACAGCCATGAAAACTTCAACTAAAGGTAATTGGACCTTTGATTTCTAATGTAGGTCGTTGAATGACAAAGCTCTTAGCTCTAGAAACTGCGCATTCACTCCTCTTTATTGACTCGAACCCTCTCATCTATTAATCATTTTTTCGAGACTCAAAGATGCATTCTTGATATTTCAAGGGTCTTTTCTGTTAAATCTTTGTTTATCAAACTTATTATCGAAGAAAGGATTTCCGGTTTTCGTAGCTCGTTAATCTGGAAATATTGTATTCTTTAAAAGATCAATTTCTTCATGTGATATGCATACAAAGATTAATTTTTTTTCAATGGATGGTATTCAAAATGGTATATGGTAGTGTTTACGCCTCATTTTCGGTAAGAGTGTAACTCGTTGTAACAAGAAAATGCAGATTAGAAAAATTAGATACTTATTTAAGAGGAGGATCCGTGAACAAGCTCAGATAGACAATGTATTACAATTTTGACACCATTATTGTTATATAATTCAAACGACAATGAATTTGAAACTAATATTTTGGTGATATGTTCCTTTTGCAAGGCTCTACAATCCTATAAAAAAAATGAGCACAAACCGGAATGTATAACACTACCATCTACCACTTTGAAAATGAACCGCTGGAAATTAACGGTTGGAATTAAGATTGGTAGATGGTGAAGTTTGATATCTCAGCTTGTACTTATTTTATCTACGATAGTAGAGGCTTGCAATAGGAACATAGTACCAAAATATTAGTTTCAAATTCATTGTTCTTTGGTTTTTATAAAATAAAAAAAAAATGGTGCCTGAAACGGTAAAATATTTTCTATCTAAAGTGGTCCCCAGATCCACCCTCTTCATTTAAATTTTACAAAAGTTAATGACAAAGTTAGAGACTGCACAAAAATTCCTTCCTAAATTTGGCCCCATGAAGATTTATTTGGACCCATGAAATTTAAACCCATCTAAGCATAGTGGCTATGAGGTGTCAAAAAGTGATGAATGCACTAACTTACCCTTCTCATTACACTTAACTAGAAATCTAATTTTCCTAAACATAATCATATAAGTTCCTAATGATAACCATATTTTTATTTCACCATAATCATAAGTATATAATGTGTTCTTCTCTTCTACTTGGTTTTCATAAGTTGATAAAAACCTTCACTTGTTCTCTTGCTTTGAGTTGATAAAAACCTAATTTCATAATATCTTCAAAATCAACAAAGAAAGCATACTATGTGGACTATTAGGTATGGAAACTAACCCATTGTTACATTTTCATTGCTTTCTACACTTAGATCGTAGAATCAAAACCCTAGGTTTCTACCCAGAATCGGTGGATATAGTTGCATATATCCACCAATTATTCTTGGTCTTCATCTTCTCCGACAGATTTGAAACAAGAATCGTTGAGATATGTTTGATTTTACTAACGATTTTATTCTTACTAAGAATCGTTTACTATTTAGCCAGTTATGTACCGATTCTTGTCCTCTCATATTTCTTTGAATTTACCTAAATCATCATATTTATGTGTGCTTGGTATACCGATTATTGGCATATTAAAATTGTTTGTTGTTATATCTGATAAACACCGATTTTGGTTCTCTCATACTTGTTATACTTACCTAAATCGATATATGGTTGTTGGTTTACCGATTAATTTACTTTTTAAAATCGTTTATTATTATGTATGATAAACACCGATTCTAGTTCTCTTGTATTTGTTAAACTTACCTAAATCGTTGTATATATGGACATTTATATATGTGATTATGTACATGATAATTGAGATCTTTAAGTTGTTTCCATCGTGGTTATGCAACAGGGAACCTGAATCAAGTGCTTTAGTTGCACCCACTGAATCAAGTGCTCAAGTGGCACCCACTGATTTCAGTGTTCTAGTTGCACCCACTATATCAAGTGCTCAAGTTGCACCCACTGAATTAAGTGCTCAAGTTGCACCAACTGAGTATTTTTTATCCTAAGATCACCAGTTCGCAATGTTCGAAGACGGTTGGACCATGAATATCTTCCTGCCCCAAGACCAATCCCACATGATCACTTTGATACACCCCCAGTTCGTAATCAGAGACGAAAGAGAGTTAGTGAGCTCGACGATGCTGTTTGCATGCGCTTGTACAATTTGTGTTGAAGTTGAACGTCTCCGTCCACTTGTCGTGGCAAATGGCGGACCGAGCTTGGAACTAATCTGCAGCTGAATGTGGTTTGGAACAAACAATATCAGTTGAGTTTTATTATGTCTTTCGGAAGTGTTCTTCTTTTATGTTATGGGTAGACTTAAACACTTATGATTGCGAACGAGTTATGGATTTTAAATGTTAAGAGCAGTAGACTTAAACAATTGGATCGTTGAACTACTAGTTGGTTGTTATGTTTGTTTTTGCATGGATTCTTTTCAGGTTGTTTCATAACTACGTGAGTGAATGAAGCTAGAGATTTCAGGACAATAATCGGTTTATATAAGCTTCTTTATCAGCCGATTATCGCAGTAACAAAAGTTTAATTTATATAATCGTTATATGTGTGTGTTGTCATACAACGATTGCATGTAACCAAATATAGCAAACTCCTGTCCAAATTTTCTACTCATAATCGCCGTTAGTAGACTCAATTATAAACCGTTTATACTTTCAGATTTTGTGCTCGAATGATTCAAATCGACGTGTGTTACTTGAAAAAACAGGGGTACCGAAATACTACCAACTTTTCGTTTGGGCTCGTGAGTCTTATGGTAAGATATGGACGATCTCAAAAATCAATATCCAAATCTGATAACCGGAGTGGGATCACAAGTGATCGGTCCAACTCAAGATAAATCTTGGCAAAACTTATAAAGTGATTCTACTCATTCTTGATACGATGCTCCCCCTTAATCTTTATACCTCTTTTTTCCAGATTGGTATGAAGCCCAATATTTACTCCCCCTTACATGATACTTTCGAGAAAGTACAGAAGTAAGGAATACGATATTCTCCCCCTATGGTTATGAACCACAAGAACAAGAAACCATATGTATTCTCCCCCTATTTGTCACGAAAATATTACAAACTAGTTGAGACTTAGGGTTTCAAGCCTATAGAGATAGTCAAGAAAAGATGTACTCGCATATAAAGTTTAAGATGACATAACTAGGAAACCAGAACGAGGATTTCTATGTTGATTCATCTTTGGAGAAATATAGATACACTTTTCTCATAATATTCCACATCCACGCTCCCCAAAAAGATTTATTATTAAACGCAAACTCATTTAAGAACTCTCCCCCATGTGGTGTTATTCAATAAAGAACAACTACATAGCCTAACTCGGACAAACAATTTAAGGTATCCAGTTTTCTTTGTTTACAATCTCCTTTCCTTAGCCAATTTTTTTTTTGGAAAAAGAGTATATGATTTCGAGTTTGTGGAAACCCTAAAAAGCATATAATCAAAAGTTTCTTGATCGTGAGAAAAAGCATAACTTTTGTAACATGACATAACTTTGCATCGTCACCGAAGTAATGGAAAAAGCTATGTATCGCAATAAGTTTGAGCTAGACAAATAAAGTATTGCAAACATCATTAATAATTATCTAAAAAGAAATTTTATTAATAAAATAAAGTAGTACATGTTGAAAAACTCTAAAAAGCATGAAAAGGCAAACTACTTTTAGATATAGTTTATATTCCTTAGGAAAAAATAAGACAAGTTCTCACAAGGAACCAACTAATCTATTTGAAAGAAGTCATGACGAAGTTATTGATTTCTTCAATATCTTGATCTTCATTCACATGCATAGGAATTTCCAGATCGAATCCCTTAGGCTCACTTACAGATGCCTTGTGAGATTCTTTCATAATCTCTTCTTGTTGTTTTACAAGAGCTTGTTGAACAGCCGGAGTTTTTAGAAACACTTCCCCAAGAGATCTCACTTCTCTTTTTGTTCTCTGCATTCTTTGAGAATAGATGCAATCATTTGATTCTTATGAGAAGGGTAAATTTACCTTGTCAGACTTATATCTCTTCTTCTTCTTCTTCTTGAACCAGGGTTTCTTTCCTTTGTTTTTGGCTGTTTTCAAAGGATCTTCTGGTTTCATGGTATCCTTGTCAGTTGACTAAGGATCCTTTCTTGGGAAGGTAATAGCAAGGGGTTTTACCATGTTGAAAAGTTTAAAATGAAATAAGAAGAGGCTTATAATTTCTTTTATAAATTGTTCTTCCAAGAATTTTCGAAGAGATAAGGACTCTCATAACTACCAAATAAGATATGGATTTACCCTAAATCGTACGGAGAAAGCGACACGGTTCGCGAACCAGAACAACGTAGTGGACATTCATAAACACGTGTGTTTCACCGTCATTTGATGTGTCCCACTTTGAGAGTCACCCAGTATCAATTTGACCTTTTGTATAGACAATATTTGACCATAAGTGAGAAGGTTATAAGTTTCATGGAGCTTGCTGAACACAAGACTTTTTGCCCAGTGACATAAGAAAAAGGTTTTAATTGAGGGTTATCAATTACTTTACACAAATACAACTATGAAAAAGACTCTAAGACCTTTTTCTTAAACACACAGTAACAACTCATTCCAAGGGGCAATGAATGAGATGTCAAACCCTCTTGCAACTAGTGCAAGGAAGGGTGAGCACGTTTGTGCTCTTTGTGTGATGCTGAATCCTTTTCTGAACTAAGTTTGCCATTGTTAGTTATGACTCTTTTGAATTTCTCAGCTCATTTTGTTGCCCTTAAGGAGTTTGAGTACTTTCAATCTTTACTAGCTTCCTTGTCATGGAAGCTTCAAAGATTCGAATAACATTCATGAGTCTAGCAGCTTTCTTTTGTAGTTTGTCATCATACTTAAACTTACGTTTGTATACATGACACTGCTTGTAATATCATGTCCTTTTTTAGCACAATAGTTGCATTTAACAAGACGTTGTTTGTGCTTGATTGTATGATTGTTTCTTTGCAAGATGTGTCACTTGAAATTGTGTCCATGGGGATGGGACATGTTTCTGGTTCTGATTTGGAATCACCCGTATTATCAGAGTTGACACAATCTGCAATGAATGCAGTTTCACTTTCTTCATCATCTAAGTTGTAAACATCAGAAGAATCATCAAGTGTAGCAGCAAAGGCCTTGCCTCCAGTATATTTCCCCAGATTGGGGCATTCTTCAACCAAATGTCCGAAACCTTTGCATTTATAGCATTGAGGCATATCATCATCATCTCCCCGTTTGTTCCCTTCTTTGGGAGGGACTCTATCATGAGGCTTAGGAGTTGATGGTGGGGTTTTCTTAATGAATCGTTTACCTCTCTTCTTTAGAAGATCTCTAAACTGGAGAGTTATCAAGGATATCTTTACCTCAGATTCATCCCCACTATGATTGTCGGAGTTGGTGTTCAAAGTACACTCTTCGTTAACAAGTTTTCTTGTTTTTCCGGTAGCTCTAAAACCAATTTTTTTAGGGTTACTTTGCTCATGATCGAAGATCTTTAACTTGGTAACAAGGTCACTTCTTGTTACAGTTAAACCGTGTACTTCTTGGATGGCATGTTTCTTTGATTCGTACCTTGAGGGTAATGACCTCAGAATTTTACACACAATGTTCCTTTTCGGAATAGCTTTTCCTAAGGTGTGACAGGCATTCACTATCCCAGACAATTTGTGGTTAAATTCTTCAAAGGTATCATCCTCAGCCTTTCGAAGGTTTTCCCAGGAGGTTCTGAAGTCTATCTTCTTTCTCTGCTGAATTCCCTTCGAACACGATCCTTAATCTATTCCAAGCCTCTTGGGAGGTTTCACATGTGGCCACATGATGGAAAAGATCAGGAGTTAGTGCATGAATGATAGTGTTTAGACCATCATAGTTTTGCTTGGTGTTAGGGCATTGTCCGGTCAAACCCACTAGCGTTGGTATGTCAAGCTGGTTGTCAGTTTTAGGTGTCAAAACACAATTCTTGATTTAGCCTACTAGAGTTTAGATTTCGGAATTGGGATATAGACTAAGTAGTAGAGACCTTGAAGACGAAGAATGTGAAGACAAAGAAGACATCATTTATTCTTCATCGACAAAAAGTTAGTAGGAGTTATGACTTTATGGAAATTCTTCTATTCTAATTTCTCTATCTTTCGAAATAGTCGGCTACTTTAGTAGTGATATTAAT
>JAJJMA010075470.1:0-15860 GCA_023529015.1 Papaver nudicaule
AGGGTAATTTAGACTTTTCATTATTTTTTGACACCCCTTATAACATCTCCTAGGATAGTAATATTGTTTTCCAGCTTCCCTACTAAATCAGCCGGCCACTAAAACAACCAGTTATAGTTGAATTAGGAAACTAGCTTTCCTTTGGCCATATGGAATTTTCACTTCCGACTGACTTCCACAATTGCTTACATAATAATAAAACCATAAATAAGAGGGGTGAAGCAAGAGAAAGATTAACTTTCGTATATTTTATTCATGGAGGTTTAACTGTATTATGGTTGCATATAGGCTTAGACGGTTTAGTCTTATGGGGCTACTACTTGGCTACTACTTCCACCAAAAGCGTGGTGTATTCTAGTAGTACTACTTCTCTCTCCTAGCATTTGGTAGTAGCGCAAGTAGTAGCAATGGAAAAACACAAGTAGTTCAGCGTTTTCTTTTAGCGCTGAATAGTTCAGCGTCAAATAACTTTTCCGAGTTTGACCTTTTTTTTCATACACCCAGTTGACACCTTCAGCAATATATCGTGTTTCTAACTCTGTTTTCTCACACTCACGTTACACCACCATTTTACAAACACCGGTTATGCAAAAATGAACAAATTTCATACCAACAAATTCAGAAAACAAATACAAGTTGCACCATATGTAAATTAAAAGATAAATTTTCATTAATAACTTAAAGGATTACATTAAAATTTAAATCCGCTCATTCGAGTAATGTGTTGCTACACTTTTTAGGAGAAAATTACGAATGAGTATTCCCCAAAGGAATAATTACATTGAAATTTAAATTCTACTTCTAATTTAAACATAACAATTACTCATAAATCATTCCTCAGGAGCCAAGCCATGACGGATCAGTATCTCGTTCCTCCATATTTTGTAGAGGGCACGTTCAACTTGTGGTACTTGATGGAGAGGTGTGCGAAGGATTTTCATATCAGCTTTTCTTTGCTTTGTTTGTGCCATTATTAAAGCAACTTCCGCGTTCCTCTCTTCTATTTCCAAATTCTTCTTGAGGAACCCTTCTTCCGATTCATACTTGGAAGCCCTTTGTGTTTTCGCTTCTTCAAGAGGTTGGATGAGTTTATCCATTTTTTCATCTGATTTCTCTGCTGCTTTAGCCTCCCGAGCCATTCGTTCAGAAGTAGGGTCTGATGTATGAATTATATCTTTTACATTCAGTTCTAATCGTGTTACACCTATTTTGCAAAGACTTTTTATCCCTCACTACAGTACCCTTCCATCTCAAATTGTATTCCTCCATAATTTTCCTCCAAAATTCTGAACCTTTTTGATCTTTTCCCTTTTTCCGAATTGTTCGTTGCTATAATCCAACCCATGATTAGTGCTTCATCCTCTTTTGGGTTAAATTGAGTCATCTTTTTTTAAAAAACAAATAAATAACAAGATTTTGAACTAAATAACAAGATTTTGAAGAAGAAGAAGAGGAAAATCAATGAAGAAGAGAAGCAATTGATTTTGGTGTGAGTGTTGAAGGAGAAAGAGTCCTCTATTTATAAGGCTGCCTGAAAATATAGTTGTTGAAGATTAAAACGGTAAAAAAATCAGAACCGTTGAAAGTACGGTCTTATTGATCTGATGGCTGAGGATTTTATGCGCTGAACAGTACAGCGTTTATAACGCTGAATGGTTCAGCGCTGCATTCTTAGCCGTTCAAATTAACGGTCTTATTTTGATCTGATGGCTGAGGATTTTAGGCGTTGAATGGTTCAGCGTTTTCAAAGCTGAATGGTTCAGCGCTTTACAACGGCTACCAAAATCAGCCAATTGCCGATCAGCTCTCTACACACTATTTAAAGTCTAGACATCCTCTAAACTTCTTCACCCCAAACTTGTGAAGTTTCATTCTTTTCTTCTACACTCAACTCAAATCATGGCGAGGATTTTCACAATTGCCGAAGACAATGCCTTGGTGAGAAGTTATCGCATAGCAATCACTACAAAACAGAGGGCTATTGGTGACATTTTTTTCTTTAGGACCGTAGGAAATAGGAGTATTTGTGAGGGTTTTTGACAAACCGTAGGAATTAGTTGGAATTAGTCAAAGTCAATATTAGATTCTGCCGGATTCAAGTTTCCAACGGCACAAACACCTCTAAAATTAAAATGTATTGTTTTTTCCCTACATAGAAACTAACGATGTTTCTCTTCCCTACCCTTCCCTTCTCTTCCCTTCTCTTCTTTCTCTAAGGAAAAGAAAATCTCTGCCATAAAGTTCTCATTTTTATAGTTTGATTCCAGTTTTATTGACAATTGAATCTCTCGCTGAAGACGCTGTAAACCCATGATGCTGAATGAATCTCTGCTGTTAAAGTTGTTTGCTTTTGGGGTTTTCGTTGAGAAGTTCTTATATTCACTAGACCCAGATTCGTTGCTCAGCAGCACCAAAACAAAATTGAAATTTTCGGATTCAAGTTGTAAGGAAAGTTTACCAATGGGTTAATCGTCAACAATGTTACACACAAGCGAGCAATTCGTGTACTATGAATTTGCCGATGAGGAAAATAATATGTTAGCTTTTTGATAGGAAATCTAATTGTAAGTGTGGTTGAGGATCAGGTAGAGGAACATGAAGAAAACCAGCAAACCAAACCAGAATAACCAAACCATAAACTTGTCACACCAGCAAAAAAAAAATGTATCTAAGAAAATTGGTTGAACACAAGCGCCACAAGATGTAAGTTTCTTGAGAGGAAAACTCAGTGTGAGTGAGGGCAAGTTGTTGATGATAGCCGTGTGTTTGGTGTTTCTGTTTCCATTGCTGGTAGATCGTGAAGAAGTAGAACATGAGAGGGAGATTTGTGCCAGCTGCTGTTGATGTCTTAGGTTAGGGTTTGGATGAAGAAGAGAAACAAAGACAACTATTCTTCTTATAAGGCTTTGAGAGCTGCCCGGCTAGTGTCAGGTTCATTTTTTATCGTAGATTTTCATCTCCAATTTTGAGGGCATGACTATAATTGTTCACAAATGTATTCAATACACGTGACAGACTTTAAGGTTGGATTGGGTTGGGCTGTCATTTCTCTACGGTAGTCCGGTGAGTGCTAAGCCGATCAACCCACAATCTGGATTTTCTAAGCAAATCAATACTCTCTCCGTCTCAGTTTAATTGACCGCTTTGACTAAGTCAAAAAAATAAGAAGATTATTTGAATGTCCGAGTTTACCCATATTAAATATAGAGAGAATAAATGAATTTCTATTTTTAGGTAGGAAATAATAAAGAAAAAATATATGACTTTATTTTTTATAACTATAAAAGGAAAAAAAGAATATAAATATTGTAATAAGAATATATATTTATGAATTTGTTTTTCCACTTTATCTAGATATTTTTTAAGGGTATATCTGCGAGTTTGTTGAAAAAATACAGATTTAATTAGAAGCTGGTTACATTTTTGAGACAAATGAAAATAGTAATGAGGACAATTAAACTGTGACAGAGGGAGTATAAAAGAGGCAAAAACATCAACTTGAACTTGAAGTGTCGATGTTTCATATCTTACCTGCTGCAAAACAATGTCTGAAAAAATCCATGGAGTCGAATTAATTGCTCATTCCCAAATTGATTTAACGGTTCAGACGTATTGTATTGGCTGACCTGAATGATACGACTCCATCGTATGAACCGAATACCATTGCAGAAATTAGACGAGTTGAAAGATAAAGAAGGAAAGAAATCAGATAAAGAGAATGGAAGAAGTCATAGAACCAGATGAGAAGAAGCAGACACAAGAGGACATCACACAATATTCATTCATCATTCCTTACTATTAGAGACATACACACATATATATAGTTCATTACACCATAACCGTTCCTATCTATCCCTAAGCTACTTAATTGCTAACAAATAACCCACACTAACTGACCATACTATCCCAAACACAATTACAGACACAAGAGGGACGTATCATTCCCACTCCCTTAAAAACAACCTTGTCCTCAAGGTTGTGTACTGACCACAGTAACAAACCATCAGATTTATAAACAAAAGATTACAAGGAAATCATAAAATGCAAAACATTAGGACCCTTGCAACTTGGTTGACGGCACATGCGATGATACTCCAAGGAAGAGCAACTACTCGCCCACGAATCCTTCCTGCATACTTGCTGTGTTTGAATGCGAAAAAGAAGTAAACTTCTGTTTCATTATGACCAGGAAAGCATAGCATGTAGGATTCTTCTTTTTGTGGCACATGAACGTGTATTTTAGTTTCTTGAAATACATCTTCGTAAATCAAAGAGAAATCACCAGTATTTAAAGGATGAAAATCTCGAATTCCAGTACAAACAACTTCATCTTTTTCAGCAAAAATGTCGAAAGAGTCTTCCAAATACATGTGCTCTTCTTCTTCAGTTGTTGTTGCTGCTGCTGAGATGTTCAATGAAATTTTTGAAACAAGTTCTTTAATTTCTTTGTTCAAACTTCTTCTTTCATCATTGTGTGCTGCAATGTTTGAAACGATTTCCTTCATTTCCTTGTACACTTGCCTTGTTTCATTAAATTGTGCCCACAAAGTTGAGATAAGATCTTTGAAATCACCATTACAAGAATCCATAGTATAAAAACCATCTGACGAATCGAATGGCTCTGATACCAATTGATACGACTCCATCGTATCAACCGAATACCATATCAGAAATTAGACGAATTGAAAGATAAAGAAGGGAAGAAATCAGATAAAGAGAAGGGAAGAAGTCATAGGACCAGATGAGAAGAAACAGACACAAGAGGACATCACACAATATTCATTCATCACTCCTTACTATTACAGACATACACATATATATAGTTCATTACACCATAACCGTTCCTATCTATCCCTAAGCCACTTAACTGCTAACAAATAACCTACACTAACTGACCATACTATCCCAAACACAATTACAGACACAAGAGGGACGTATCTGAATTGGTGACCATAGGCGTAAACCACACACATAAATTCGTAACCTCAGATAAGAGGCATATGCTCATTGTGCCTCAAGTAACATGCATTTATAGGATGCAATCAAACTTAATTGACAAGCCGAATTCAACAGCATGGTGAATTCGATCATCATCTTCGAGAGTAATTGTCTTTTATAAGAATTTTGTGATTGAATCTCTGTAAAAAATTTAATGAAAAGAAAATAACTTGTTAAGAATGATATTTACTAGTCTTGGGCCGCCGGAAAATCTTTTACCGGTATCTCCCCCCTTTTTAAGGCAAATAACAATGTATCAAAACCTTCACTCTTCATAGCAATAGGATCTTTCAACTTCAAAACATAACCGTTGGATCTAAGGAATATTCAAAATAGATTCCCGTGCGTTTTATTCAATGACGAAATGACTAAGTTACCCTTACTGATTTTTTAATTTAATGCTAGCAGCATTGTAATAATGAAAGGTTGGGAAGGATAAACACGTAAATAGGTTAAGTAGAGATCTGAAGTTCGAATCTCACCCCCTGAATCTTTTTATTCTCTTTTTTTCTCTCGATGTGTTCTTCTTCGACCTAATCTCTCACAGCCAGACCCTTCATTGACAACCTATTAACAGACCCTCCATTGACAAATAAACCAACCTACCTCAAGCAGTTAATGATGAAAATAATCATTTAACTCCATCGACTTTCATAAACGAAGAAGATACTGTCGACGAAGAAGCTACTGTCGATTTCCACCAAAATTGAAACGTTGTTGAAGAAGGTGGTGATTCAAATAATCAGAGCTAATTCAACTGATGATAAAAATTATTTGTATTTCATCTTCTTCGCTCAGGTATGATTCTGAATTCCTAATTCATGAAGAAAAAAAATTAAAACTGTAATTATGAATTCTAGGGTTGTGTACAGTTTGGGGGTTTTGCTTGATTTGTTTCATTTTGTTAATTTCAAATAAATTCATGAATGCAGGGTACTCTTTTCATGGTTTAGTTCTATGTTTATTATGGATTTCAATAGTGCTTTTTAAGTATTTGATGAAATGCCAAAGAATATTAAAACTGAGTATCATTTTCATTTGTATGCAATCTGTGGTTTAAGGGAACTCATATACATATGAGATGGAAAATAAGGAAGAGTGTTGTATGCAAGATTTTTAAACTCATTTTGTAATTTTGAATCAGTTTATTTATTCACTGATGTGTTTGACTCTTAAACTCATTTTGTCAATTCTTTATGGTTAGGATTGTACTATACCGTAGCACAACCCATAAATGGATATCTAAGAATGCCTACTAAGTAGGGATCAGGGGAGGTATCCCCAGCTCCATATTTCTGGCAATACAAACCTAACGATATTACATTACCGATTATTCCGGCGATGGTGCCTGCCTCTGTGCCAATCATCTTCAACTGCCAATGAGTTGATCAGTTGAAGAAGACTAGAGAAACTTTGAATGGTGGACATGAACTGTGAAGAAGAAAAAGAGTTGATGTGAGTTGAAGGACTAATGAATACAAGTCAATTTGAGCACAGTCGGATAGTGTGTATTTATATGGACACATTTGATTCAGAATGTTTGTCGTAATGATTAGAGAAGCTACTAACTAAGGTGTTTTTAATAATCTACAGAGTCGGCTGCGAGAGAGACATTGGAACAGGTAATGGCGAAAGTTTTATACAAATCTAATTCGGATCGGTCTGCTGTATGAGTTGTTTGTTTAGCTGTATCTGGTGTGAACCATCTTACGATCAACAATAAGGTATAAAATTTTGAATTTTTCCTTCTGAAAAATGTTAAGATTCGGATTTGATTCTGTAAGAGTTTGGAAGAGGAATTCTGTAAGATTCATAACCAGATTCTTGAGGTGCCACCATGGGTCAATCTTAGCTAGTTTACTTCCAAATTTTTCTCCTACAATTTGACTGGAACCATTGTTATGTCCAAACAGGGTCACATTGAAGTCACATTAAGGTTGATGCCAAGGATGCTTTGAATTCAAGGGCCGAAGACAAAGCAAGTTGAAATTCAAAGGTGATAGATTTTCTTTTCCAAATCTTAGTGGGATTTCGATGATTTTTTTTTTTGGGCAATTTTTATTCACAGTAGGGGATAATAAGCTTGACCATTGATCATATATTGACCATTGAGATAGCTCGATTTCGGTCTGCTAAACGGAGACAAAACATGAGCGAAGAACAGAAATTGCCTTTCCACCTAATTTGAATTTACCTGGTGGAACTGTACCTGAGTTTAAACAGGTTATTGCTAGCTCTTGCTATATTTGCGGACCTCATCCTATCCCGTTCAATTACATGTTACTGATTACATTTGTTTCTCTCATTCCAGGTTGACCGAAAACGGAAACTGCACGACCTCGCTCTCTTATTTGAATACAAATGGAGACTGAAGAGCAACTAGCCAATGAGGAACTTCGTATGAAAAAGGCTATCGCTTGCCAAGGTGCTTTCCACTTAATTCAAAGATGTTTGCTTTTGTTAATTGGTTAGGCGTAGGTTTAGGTACAGTTAGCGCTGGACGAAGATCTCTTTTAAGATTTATTAGCATTGGGGAAAAAACAAAGTGATTGAGTTGTTGTTCTCTAACCACACTTAGTCTTACTGATTTTGTTCTTTATATAGCAGGGACATAGTAATTGAGTTGTAGTTCCCTAACCACACTTAGTATTACTGATTTTGGTATCTTTCTGTAGCATGGCTAACTCATGTTCTTATTATTTTCTAAGTATAATTGTCGTGGATCGGATCGTCATGGACAAGACAGACAGATGAAGGGGCCATCATTGGGAATAAGATCTACAATAAGGATTGAATGTACAAAACGTGTTAGGAATGATAAAGAAGGAAGAAACTAGAGAGGAGGAAGGAATGGTTCAAATTCAATTGTGCTGGGAACTGTTGATTTTGAAGTGTAACAGTTATATGGTTTGGGTAATTTTTTGATTATGCTTTACTTTTGTTGACCTCAGAAGCCAATTCAAGTGTTTAGCTTTACTGTACGAAATGATATGTAGGATAACGACTATTGTCTACCGACGTGCAACACACGTGCACTCGATTTGTGTCTTTTAAGCTAAGCAACTCTTTCAACTATAGGAACTAATATTTTTCCATTTTTAGCTAGCCATTTAATTTGGGTTGGTGCTTAGTGAAAACCTTGTCATATTAATCGCATGTAGTGATAGACCTTAACCCTTTTACAGGTTGGAATAAACCAGACTTGATTTTGGGCTAGGTGTCTACATCTCACGTCCAAGGGCAAACAAATCTTAACCAAAAAATATCATTTTTCAGCTTAAGCGAAAAAAATCGCTTGGGACTATTAATCATTCAAAATGAAAGATGAAAAACAAAGAATTCTCAATGTGTGAACAAATATATGACTAGTTTTGGATTTTAAGTTTTAAACTGAGAAAATATTTGATAATTGATATAGTAAAGTTTCCTTCCTAAGTCGTATAAAAGAAGCTGCGGAATGCTAAACATTGTGACCAGAAAAATGCCAAGTGATCATAAATGGCAAATTAAAATCTAAAACCATTAATGGTTTGTTCTAAGTGCTGCCTGTCTGAAATGCCTGATAGCTAATGTTTTTATGCCATGATCATTATTGTTTGCAGCTTATGGATATTGCACTCCTCAATTTAAGTAGTGAATTCATTCCCAATTTATTCACCTGCAACTATTACTGATTGATCGATTAATATTCATTTGAAATACATACTGAAACAACGACTAAAAGGGACTAGACTAGTATTGATCTTCTTCTGTGATAAAGATCTGAAAATTAGTGAATAAAGCGAAGGAAACTAGAAAAATTAAGATGAAATAACAAACATAAAGTATGATTACTTCTCACATACAAATTGAATACAAACACTAGATCTTCACTAAAACCCAGATCAATTCGTCTCTCAGCAACACAATTCACTATAAAAAAATTGTGTATCCAACACATCAAGGAAAAACCATGGAATGCTACCGAACGAGTTTGATGCTACAGAAAAGAATCTACGAAAATGGTAGAAATCGAAGAAATAAAATGTTGGTTAAGATTTGGATGTGAGTGAATACTAGAGAATGGGAAGAAGGCTATACTTCTTATATGGCTTAAAGATCGTACCCATTTTAGTGTAGGGTTTGTATCTGGCCGTTGATTTGAATTTATAATTTTATTTTACGGCTCACATGTATCTTATTGCCTGACCACAATTGTTTTTACCCACATAATCAAGATATTTTTAAAACAAATCAAAAATTTTACGAAAGCAAGAATAAAATTCATGGAAATATTTACAAGGAGATAGTTGGGTGCCTCGACACAAGTTTAGCTCTCACTCCTTTTGACTATCCAATCTTAATCTTTGGAAGAGAAAATTGTCAACTCTAACATTGGCATTCTGGCATGCTACCAAATTATCCAACCGCTTTAGAAAGTCTACTATCTCTCCTCCAAGTTCACCAAGCGCCACGAAAGCTAAAGCGGCAAAATTTCGACTAAAGAAGGATTAAAAATCATATCATAACCTGCCATAAAATGTCGTCTGAAATAATCTTTTGATACAAATTGATTTACATTCCACACATCGTCATCTTACTTATGTTGGTCACATTAGACATTGAGGTGTTACGTTTTATTAGATGACCACTAGCGTGGAAATGGCATAAAAGTGATAACATTTGTTTTTGTGGAGGAAAGTGAACTTTTAATATGATTTATCTTAAGCAATTATAAATGAGCTGTGTAAATAAAGACCTGCTGCTACATACTATTGCATATTTCAGATGACGAATCTCCACTTAAACTTGATTATTGTTTATCAACCGATTTTCAACACTAGTTTAGTATATGTCATGCGTTCTCAGTAACAAATATGAACAAATTGAGAAAACAAAATACGTACATTCATGAAAAAGAGCCGGAAGACAACCTTTTGGCTTCCCTAGCCAAACCTGATTTGGTTATGGGTTTATTTATCTTTACTGAGGTTGTCATGGACCATGGCGACCCGCACATGTTCACTTAATAGTCCTCTAGGGTAGACACCATCTCTTTAAATCCATCAATGAAAATAAATCAACGATCACAATAAACCCTAGTCTAAGCTAGGCAGATCTCTGAGCCTTATAAGTAGGAAAGTTTTGCCCTATTTTCTATTAACCATCCTCCATCATCTCTTTGTAGTGAAAAAGAAAGAACTCTAGAAATCTAAAAAAACAGCAGATCTGATCTCTGATTATCACCATCACGACCATATCATGGTCAATTTAAACATTTTCAACAACAACTACAATATAACGCATTACGAGTTTTCCTCTCAAGCATTTGTTATCGGTTCCTTCATCTTTTCCAGAATCGATGATTCTTTTCCTCTACTTTCGGTCTTAACAAGGTTTGCTTAAACTATTTCATCCCCTGTGGAAGAAGTGGATTAACTTAACTAGGTGCTCAAATGTTGAAGGCAAAGGAAAATCTTGAAATACTAGATCCAATTAAAGAATGGAGGAGTTGTTGTGTTTTCATTTTGAATTATTTTGCTTTGTATGTCTATCTTCCCCTTGAATGATAAATCTACATTAAATCTCTGTCTGTTCCAAGGTTGTACTTTGTTCATATATAGTTGTGGCTTTATTGTAATGTAGTAAGAAACAAATCAAACAGTGAAGGAAGTGTTTGCATTTTGAGCATATTCATTCCTTGCACTGCAATATCTAATGAACACAAATTTGTTTTAAATTAGTTTCAAATTTTTTTTCGCCTTAAATCTGCTGCTCCTGCCATGATTTGTTGCAATTTGTTTAAAGCATAGCCTTGTATTGGAAAGTCATAATTTTGGCATCATAATATCTCTTAAAATTATGACATATTTCAGTGGAGATTGGTCATGAAGTTACACTAGTATTGTTATGAGATACTGCCAAAATGAGATGCTTTCCGTGGCTTTGCCGTGTGCTACTTATTGTTTGCTTGCTTACCAAATTGAGATAGTAACTAATACCCAGAAGCTCCACCTCCAATTCGAGACAATCTCATATTTCATGTTCACTAAAACCCAATTCGTGGAATAAATTAAAAGTCCATTCGTGGAACAAAAAAAGTATCAAGACTGATCCATGTAACCAAGCCAATCCGATCTCTTTGCCTTTACTCCTGTAGGGCGGAAACCGAAAGATTTCCACACAAACCCAGATTACCTAACATACTAGTTGTTCTTAAGGAATGATCCGGTACACAGTAGTTCTCTTACCAAAGAAGGTTAACTCAATATGTTCAGCCTTATAAGATTGCACCTTGTAATCAGCAACATTTCTCTTGAGTATATGCAACGGAAGACTTTACTTGTTTACTTGGCCTTTCTCTTTAACTCTAATTGCAGCCCATACTGTCAATCAAGCTTCTTGATAATGCATACAAATGGAACAATAGAACATAAACACACAGGCTTTATACTAATGAAACCTTTTCATTAAATAAGGGGAAGATATACAGATTTTCGTCCAACCCGGTGGACATAAGCTTATTCTAACTCTAAGCCTACAAAATCACTATCAAGTACAATTGGTGCCTCTCAAATTTGAAGACTACAGATTACAACCTTAATCTGGCCTATTTATAGTGTTAGGACAATGCCAAATCGTTTGCAACTGCTGCACTAGCCATGGCCAGACATCTGGCCATTGGCAGTTCCTATAACCGTCAAGTATGCCAACTGCTAGCCTTGATGTAGGCCAAACGCTGCTCCACTTGTTCTTTTCAGTTACTAGGGCCAAACACGGTTATCCTAACAGTTCTTCGTCATCCTTTTTCTCAGGCCACGCGTATCTAAGCCTTGGCCAACTTTTAGGCTTCATATGGGCTTTTACCAAGCCATGCTGCGTCATCCCATCCAGGCCATATGCTACATTTACTTGGACGCCATAAATAGTGCATACACATGCTATTAAGCCTTCTAAACTCGTGCATAGCTTTGGCCCACAAGCCTTAGCCTTCTTGATACCTTTGGTTAGGTACGCACTTACAATAACGCGTTTGGCAGCGTCATTGCCCATCATGCATTTCCAAAGCCTTGGCTAAGCTTTGGCCTAATGCTAAGGTCATTCCCTTGACCTTTCCCATGTCCTTGATTGCATACTTGAGCTGGGCTAACTCAAAATCCTCGGACACTTGACATTGACCAATCAATGTCATATGCATGTCAAATGCATATCAAATGGCCTTCCTTGTCTTAACTTAATGTCGCTTCCTTGTCGGACTATGAAGCTACATTTGCTAGGCCACTTATTACAGGGTAATACTAGTCCTATACATTTGTAAAGCAAATGAAGGAAAGCTAGTTCACTAAGTCTGAGGCCTTGTTTGGTCTGCATTAATCGGCTAACGTCTACTGGGTTGGAAAAACAAGATTATTCATTTTTTTCTAATACCAGGATACAAATTGAGGCTGCACCATTTGCATCTGCTAATGCTTGTAACCAAAAGTCATTAGGTTGCATAGTTTTCGAATATGCTTACGTATTTATTTGCAAGGGCATTTTGGTTTTAACCCTAGTTGGAAAAGTTAACTTAGAGTTGTCCCTACTTCATCCAATAATATTGACTTTACCCCTGCTTGGTATATTCCATCCAATTTTTTTTTTTTTGGTACATCCAATTATACCGTTAGATTGTTTGTGCGAGATGCATGCATATAGAATCCCAATTTATGTACTAGTATACCTTCTCTGACATTTTAACTTTACCCTACAACCGAATGTTATTTAGACTTTACCCCTACTTCTAATGTATAAAGTCTTGTAGAACTAATAAAGTCTAATTGTGGTTTGATAAATTGTCATGTAAACATTGAATTGGCGCATTGAAATAGATGGACTAATCCTCACAATGCATTCATTTAAAGCATGAACCAGGTAGTTCAAAGAAGACCCATCTAGTTATATATCTTGCAAAGATCTAGGACTACAAAGGAGATATTCATGAAATTACTATTTATCAACAAATTAGCAGCAACTGATGAAAAGAAGACAAATCAAATTAATAGAACTCCTGCCTTTGGCGAAAATTAATCATTGGAATCCAACAGTGAGACTCCAAACATATACTAGTGTAAGCCAAACTCGTCCAGTGAGATTCCAGACATACAAGTTGAAACCCAAATATCTGTCCCCTTCTCTATAGTGCAAGCCAAGCTTTTTAGCCAATCCTCGAGAGGAGATTGTTTTCTGAATCTTAAATTTGAAATGCAAAGCTCGTCTTTTTTCGAATCTTCGAATCGTGATGGTTTACGAATAATCTTAGTGCGAAAAGAGAATGCCCAACCACCACCGAATCATTTACTATATATCCCTTTCCATCAATAGAAATTCCTATACTCTCCAACCCGGCAAGCAAAAGAGAAAACAATGACAATTGGATAATGCACTTAGATGAGTTGTGTCCTTGATGTTAATGGTAGTTTGATAAACACCAATAGCGTTATTGGTAAATTTGATAAACACTATTTATCAAATTTAGATGGTAAATCAAGAAGCAAAGGAAAAAAAAAAAAAAACATCCTTCCACAAGATTAAGATTGATTCCCTATTTATTCAACTAGAGTTATTACTGATGATTGATTTACATTCATTGGACCTCCAAATTGAAACAAAAACTAAAAGCACTAGTATTACAAAGAAGATCTTCTTTTGTGATAAAGATCTAGAAATTACAGTAAATAAGTGATTGGTACAAAAAACAACATTAATCTTCAATCATGATGATTTCTCATTAAGCTGCCTTAATTTTTACATACAAACTGAAAGGATTTAAGTGCTACAATGGGTCAACTGATTCGAAATTAAACCTTTTGAACGTAAAATTAACAACCAGATTTGTATCATCTTAACATTCAATGGTGAAAGATCCACTCCACTAATAAATTCTTCCTCGTCTCTGATTTGCAGTAAGAGTTATGTGCAACAAAGAGCTTCTGGAGAAGGAATCTGAATTAAGAAGAATGAACATTGCTAATACAGAAAAGAATCTAGAAAAAGGGTACCATCTCTGAAAATCCATATGTGAATTTCTTGAGAGGAAAACTCATTTTGAGTGAAGACAAGAAGAACATGAGAGATCTGATATGTGCCGGCTCTTGTTGATGTCTTAGGGTTAGGGTTTGGATGATGAGGAGGAACAAAGACAACTATGTAGAATTCATTTTCGACCGTTGATTTACGTTTACAATTTGATTTAACGGCTATCATGTACTTTGTTGCCTGACTAGAATTGTCGGCTGCCCTATGTGTTTAATGAGTTATCTCAGTCTTGCGCTTGCCACAAAATCGTTGCCTCCAACTGATCAGGTGAGTCATCTCGTGGGCTGTGTTAAAAGATTTATTTGGCACATCGGGATCCTTGATAAATGGCTTGGAAATATAACTGATCAAGTTTTTGTCAATGGTACCCTCTCTCGATCGAGCTATTCTATCTGTTTGAGACTTCAGACTTTGAAATGCATTTCCACAGTAGTCCAAGAGAGCAAAGAATTGTACACGGTCATGGACTTTGAGGAGAGCATGCTATAAGTCTAGGAACCGATTTCTAGCAATTAATCACCAAAACTGGTTCCAAAATTTTATAACCCTGGAAACCCAAAATCCTCCCAAATTGGAATGTCATGATCAGAGTCTGTATTTGAAACTTAATTAACAAGCCATGTTTGTTATGTTCGATTGCATCCTAAAATTTATGGATGTTACTTCTGAGGTGTACAAAGTTGATTTATCTACAACATGCATGAGAAAGCCTTACACTATGATTTCCATCTTGGCTCAACATTTTTTGTACTATTTGTTGAATACAAATTCCAGGTAGGTAGCTAATTGGTAGTAAATCGATACTAAATGCTTATTGAATAATGATACAGTGAAGAACTCCACAAATTTAGTTACAATATTTAATTGTGCTACCAAGTTGGATTTCAAGGCCGGCATTGACGATGGGATAATTGAGACATCGGTTCAGCTTGATCGGGGAAAAAAAAACATCGGCAACGAGTTTTCCTTTCCTTTTTCCACTTTTTCTAAAAAAATCCAACTTCATGAATATGTTTTTTATAAGAATGGAATATGAAAAACAAAGAATTCTCAATGTGTGAACAAAATCAAAGCATTTTTTGATTTGAAGTTGAGAAGAAAATAGATAGAAAAAAACAATCACCGGAATGGCAAACCAAAATCTAATTCCGGGGGCTAATGCTTAAATACCAAGACCATGGTGAGATGAGAAGTTGAGCATCATCATCATCATCATTCTAGCGGAAAATCTTGTCAACTCATTCCCAATTTAAAGATTCAATTGATCAACATTCTATAAACAAAGCAAAACAACTAAAAGGACTAGTATTGCACCTCTGGTCATTGATAAAGATGTAGAGAAATGGTTGGGTTCCAAAAAGTAATCGAAACTCTAGTAGAAACTAAAATAATTGCATCATCATTCTCATTATTACAAAACAATTAAAAACTCAAAAACAAAACCAACAGAACTATTTAGATAGCATAAACAATAACTAGACATAAATTATGATTACTCATCGACCTGTTCTAAATTTTCACATACAAATTGAAGGATTTGTATCATACAAGAACAAGACTAGCTAATTAACTAATCACTCCTCTCAGAGAAACAAACTAGAAAAGTCCGCCTAAAATATGGATCAACAAATTATTTATGATGACAGCACAAATACAGAAGAGAATCAAAGAAAATGGTAGCAAAAGTTGTTGACAAGATGTTAGTTTTTTGAGAGGAAAATTTATTGTGAGTGTTGTTGATGATCGCCATTTATTCGATGTTTTTATTTCCACTGATGATGGATCATCATGAAGTAGAACAACATGAG
>JAJJMA010075476.1:0-19816 GCA_023529015.1 Papaver nudicaule
ACGGCACATGCTCTTCGTATATGGGTTCGTTGGAGGAGTGCTTGGCGGATAAATGAACTTCGATTGAAATTAATATTTTCTGATGTAGACTAGACTAATGAACTAATAAACGTGGATGTAAGATATAGTCCTAAAGGCTAACCTTTAGACGACACATTGTAATAGCTTTGATTAGTAGATGGTCTCGGGTTTGGATGTTCCTGTAATATTTGTGAAAGTTGTACAATAATTCTGTATTGCATGAATTCATTATTGGGATTTTTCTACAATTTTAACTAAAAAAAAAACCCACTGTATCTTTTCAGCCAATCAGGTTTGACTATTTAATTTTTCTAGAATAAATATATTTGTAGTGTCGCATATATAATCCTGTCCATAAAAAGGTTCTTAACTTGCAACCATCATCTACAGAAGAATGATGGTAACTTCACTCACGTATTGCCCATAAATATATGGGGCAGAAAAGAAAAACAACGAACATGAGTAGGCCTGGCAAACCGAATTTTTGAATTTGTTCACCTATCAGTAAGATGTAGTTGCGCGCAGCGGAAGTAAGGCTTTTAGGGGTTTTCATGATCATGATCTTTTCAAGGATTTGACCAGTATGATAGGTTAGATATCCATTAACACTAGCCTTCTGATGTAGCATTTCATTTTGCCGAGAAATGAAATAATAAGAGATGTACAGAAACAAGGCAACAATCAATCATTAAGTATAATTTACATCAGGGCCAATCCATCACATTTTGGTTTACCAGTGACAGTATAAGCTCTATTATTAAAACCTTATGAGTACCCCATTTCATTCACTGCATACTTGCTTAGGAAACTAATTTCAATTCGTAGCACGGGTCCATTGTGTAACTATGAAATTCTTCTTTCAAAAAAAGACAACAATTAAATTATAATGCCACAATTAAGTTTGTAACTATTGCTTATTCTAATCACCGTGTAATTTATGAGCATGTATGAAGTGACTCTATATACAATTTCAACCTACAATTCACAAATGTTGCATACACTGGCACACTTATCAATATATTTCATTTATTACAAATGCGATTTATATACAGTTCGCTATATATTTCACGGGTTCATTATAATTTACTGAAACACATATCATTCATTCAGTACAATGTGATTCAAAAGTTCTTCGAATCATTTAGGAGTCATCTTAAAATTCTCAGGCAAACAAACAGTCAAATATACATTTATACAACAACACGCATCGATATATACTTGAATCATAATTTATTTAATTTTGTGCCAATATGAAACACGTGCTCTCTTCAACGTATAGGAATTCACAAGTATGCGCACACATAATGTAAAATTATTTCACAAAAACACACTATCTGCACGGGTTTAAAATATACCAACATTGTAATGCACAAGACTTCAGGGGTTTAAATACACAAGATAAATGTATAATTCACGGAAAGTGTGAGATGTGCCGACAATCAATGTATGATAGTTCAATGTATAAATGTATCTTAATCAAAGTGTGCATGTTACTGATACTTACCGGTACTAAAATTAACATATATCTAAATGCATAATTCACGGGTACACTGTGCACATAATCTAACTTCATACATAGGTCACCCTATAATTCACAAGTTTATGTATTTCTTATAAATTACATGCTAAAGGTAGAGCCACACTTATTGCATACATATAGATATGTGTGTATGATTTGCATGTTCATCTTTTAGTTCATGGGCTACAAATAAAGTCACTCACTTAGTTGTAATGCGATTTGCAGGTAGATCTTATAGTTCACGGGCTACAAATAAAGTCAAACAATGTACATGTAATTTACGGCTTCATATTATAGTTATACTATCACTCTATCTACATATTAGTATGTAATTTACGGGTTCATTTTTTAGTTTATTATATATATATATATATATTTGATAAATCTCATAAAATTTCATTCATGATAAAATAGAGATTACATAGATTTCAAGAACATCAAGAACAAAGATCAAATTACAATAAAAAGGTACTAACAAAGAGCATTCCGTGAAGAGAAGTAACGAAACACCAACAAGAGTACCAAACAAACCCAAAGATTGAAAGAATGGTTTTTGGATTATAATCCAACCATTTTGATAGAGTATTTTCTTCTATAGAAAGAGATGCTCTCATGAAAGGAGAGTAATATGCCCAAAATCTTGAATCTTGATCATCATACTTGAACTTCCATTTAAAATCTCCACTAAAATCACAAAGAAATGCCATGAGAGCATATAAAGAATCTCCATAAAGGAGAATACATAAATGGACTAGATTTGAGCAGTAAGGGTTAATGGTGGCGAGAGTTTTTTGGGTTTAGAGAAGGAGCTCTAGAGAGGAGAGAGAGTAAGAGATGGAATTGTTTGTCGCCCTGATTTTTTTTTTAGTTTATTATCAAACTTACACTCGCTCAGAATATTTGTGATTTTTGGGTTTCCTCTATCATCTAAGGGCCCACTCATGTGATTCACAGATACATACTTGCATATAATTGAGGATGCTAATGTTCCGCTTCCGGTGGAGGAAAAAGGAAACTGTTTAACAGTGGCAAGGCTACAAGAAACACGATAACATAATTATTTGAGAATACTAAGTTTTTATAATGGCATAAATCTTTACTATCATCCTTATCAATATTATTTTTTCTCTTTTATATATTTAGAATATAAACTAATACTACCATAATCATATTTTGAGTTAACTTTTCAATGAAAATGTTCTGAATTTTTTGTGACCAATAGCTATAGAGTATAGACACAAGACAAACCCGTGCATAGCACGGGTGACAAACTAGTTTCTCATAAAAACCAAACGCGTTACGCCGGATTTTAATGATTATTAGGAAAAAGAAAATGCGGGAAGCAATGCTTAATTTCGTGAATCTTGTTTGGCAAAGTTTGATAGAAGTCTATATATGCGATAATGGTAAGCCAAGAAGATAGTGAAAATGACAGTCCCAGACAGCTCACATGGGGAAAGTACTCTAAAGTTCCACCACCCAAATCTAGACATCCTTTATTACTGATTACTAATCGGGAGCAGTGGGGTGTACTCATCATTGTCCTTTTTGACAATCAGCTAATGGAGAGAACTTGTTTTCTACGATAATTAGTTACAGAGGCCTTTTGGGCGGAAACGGAGCCACAACCATTGTGGTTGTTTTTTTTTGCCCGCCACATATTGTGATGTTTTTGGTTGCTTTATGGCCACCATAGTGCTTGCTCTTACATTGCCACATTGTTTGTGGCATGTGTATCAAACGTGGCCAATCCAAAGAAACGAAAACCAAAATCAACCACTATGACCTTTGGTTATATTTAACCAGAAATATAGCTTCTGCTTAAATAATATTTCCGACCATTGAGTCAACTTTGTCGTTTAATTTGACCGCAAAATTGAGTTTTTATGAGTTAAAAGGAATCTGTATATCTCACTATTAAGTACTCCCTCTGTCACAGTTTAACTGTCCTCATTATTATTTTTATTTGTCTCAAAAATGTAACCAGCTTCTAATTATATCTGTATTTTTCCAACAAAATCGCAAATATACCTTTAAAAATATCTAAATAAAGCGGAAACAAATTCTTATTACAATATTTATATTTTTTTTCCTTTTATAGTTATAAAAAATAAAGTCATATATTTTCTCTTTATTATTTCCTACCTAAAAATAGAAATTCATTTATTCTCGCTATATTTAATATGGGTACACTCGGACATTCAAATAATCTCCTTAATTTTTTGACTTAGTCAAAGCGGTCAATTAAACTGAGACGGAGTCCAATAGCAAATGAAAAAAAACCCATTAAAAGATGGTGTTAGCTAACAGATTCAAGGTGGTGCTGCCTCAACTAATCTCTGAGCATCAAGGAGCTTTCATAAAAGGTAAAGATGGCATTTTGATTGAAGGAGAACTCTTGGATGCTAGGCTAAACTCTAAGATTTCAGGAAATTTGTGTAAATTAGACATAGAAAAAGCCTCTGACAATGTCAATTTGTTCAGCTCTTCTTAATAGCTTAGCAAGTACTTCAGCTATTAGAATGAATAAGAAAGGTGACATAGAGTCACCTTGTCGCAGTCCCTTGTGATGAGCAGATCTAGATGAGGAGCTGCCATTCACAAGAATTGAAGATTGTGCACTTTATAAGCACCAATGAATCCATCTTCTCCATTTCATGCCAAATGTTGAATGAGCTAATATAGTGTCTATCTCATCTGCAAATATGGTACACTTATATTTCTGGATGCAACATAAGAGGCAGTGGAGAATCTTGTGATAGTTCTCAAAGTGTATGAAGCAATCACAGGTTTAAGGGTTAACCTTGAGAAAAGCATAATTATAAATCTGGGAGCAGATGAGAAGATTCAAGACTTAGCTCAAATTATGCACTGCAAGATAGAGAAATTGCCTTCAAATATTATGGAATATCAATTGGGAGCACATGGAAGCAGATGTCAATATGGAATGGGATAGTAGGGAAATTTCCGAAAAACTTAGCCATATGTAGAAGAAGATTCCTCATCAAATCTCAGAAGTTAAGCTTAATCAACACATCTTTAGTAAGTCTCCCTATTTACTTCATGTCACTGCTGCCAATGCCTGCAGAAACAGAAGACAAACTCATAAAAATCATGAGAGGATTTATGCGGGGATCAAGTGATGAGAAAAAGAAAATAGCATGGGCTACATGGGATAAGATGAGCAAACCCAAAGAGAGAGGAGGTATGGGTTTAAGGAATTTAATATCTACTAATGAAGCTTTATTGAACAAAGTAACTGGATATATGTTGATTAAAGGAATGCTCTACGGATAAAAGTCATACAACTGAAGACTGCAACTGACAAGGAAGACTTATGGGCAAAAGAATATGATAAACCTCATGGAAGAGGATTTTGGAAAGCAATACAAAAACTGGTACAACATCATTCTTCCATTGATATTCAAATTGGCAAAGCTATAAAGCTCTGGAAGGATAAATGGTGGGAATCTACACCTTTACAACACATAAGAAAGCGTTTAAACTGGCAGACTGGCAGTGAATAAAGATGTTGAAGTCAGTGAGTTGATAAAAGATGGGAAATGGTGTATATATTCAGCTAACCAAGGACCCAAATACAGAAGAGATAGATGAATTCAATGATTTACTTACATCTCTAGGTGATCCTCCAACTCTGAACTCAGAAGAAGATGCAATGGTCTGTGTCACCAAAGTCAAATACATATCAAGGGATGGTTATGACTGGTAGATGAAAACTCAAACAACACCAAATGTCAGTGATTTCAAGTACAATTGGAGGAAGAATACACCTAAGAAAACTCAGTTTATTGCATGGTTGGTCATACAAAATGCAATACCTACAGTGGACAACCTAAACAAAATGGGTTGTCATAATTCAGAAGTTAATTGAAGTCTATGTGACACTGTCTGTGAAGATGTGGATCATCTACTCTTACACTGTAATTTCTCAAAGAAGGTTTGGATTACTTTGTCTCAAGAATGAACCCTTCTTGGGCACATCAAGGAAGAGTTAAAGATCGTCTGCAACAGTTGCCACAACTCAAGAATAAATGTCTAGGTAAGAAAATCTGACCACTACTTCCATTTGCTATTATTTGGGCTCTGTGAAAAGAAAAAATTAGTAGAGTAATGGCTAAGAAAAGACCCAAGGACGAAGAATCAGTCATTTGTGAAGTTAAGAGATTGATATATCAATTGGGTTCCATCCATAACTGGTTCCATAGAATTACATTTAGGGATATTTTTCTAAACTAGGAAGCATCTATGAATTGTAACTCAAAAACAGAATTTTGTTTTTAGACCGTATAATTGGACTTAAGTTTGGGCTTAAGTCGACATTTTTTTTCTCATTATCAGTAAATATTAACTTCTTATTGTCAAAAAAAGAAAATGAAACAAACCCATTTGATCTCAAGGTTCTGAGAATCCCTTATTGATTCACTGTTTGAAGTAAACCCTGAGTATAAAGATTGAATAAAGTGATCAAAAGCCATACAAGATTGATTAGAGAAAAGGGTTTCAGAACATCGTGAATTATGTAAGGACCTTTAATAAAATTAGCGAGGTTACTTCGCAAAGTTCACCTATACTCTCTTTTTTATCAATCTTTGTTACAAAAAGATTTTTTTTTTCTTGAAGAAGTGTTTGCAAACAATTTTTTCAGGTTTGTTTGAAAGATCTTGAATAATGAGTTTAGACGAAGAAGTATTATATATATGTCACAAGATCTTGCAATAAGTGTGGTGGAAGACAAACATTATAGACGGTTTTGTTTCAATTAGCAAAAATCGTTAAAGAAGATGATGGTGATGAAAGGATTAATTCATGTGAGATTAGAAGTGTACCCATGAAATTAATCCCATATTTTCTTAATTGTAATGAAGCATTTGGATGAAAATTCATTTATTTTGCTACCCATTTTGAAGTCATGTATAACAATTTTTGTATTTTGTGGGTGTGGATGGATACTGTATATGCGCCAAAAAGTTGTGCGACAACTAAGCTTCCACTCAGTAAGAGCACAGATCTGTATCCAGGTTCAGCCATGGCTTGACTTTGGATGGATTCTGGACAAATCGTCAAATTGCAGACAAGAACTCAATCCTAGTGCTTTATCTCAGGGAATAGTTTATTATTATATCATTTTTTTAAGGTGAAAAAGCAGGGGTATCGGAATACAACCAACTTTTCATTTGGGCTCGTGAGTCTTATGGTAAAATATGGACGATCTCAAAAATCAATATCCAAATCGGTTAACCGGAGTAGGATCACAAGTGATCAGTCCAACTCAAGACAAGTCTTGGCAAATCCCCTGGATGGATTATGGACTTACTCGACGGTTACGAATAACGTACTTCTTGTGTTTGCTTTAATTATATAATCAGAGATATAATGCGGAAAGTAAAAGCACACAAGACACCAGAGATTTTTTTAACGAGGAAACTAGGACCTGTAAAAAAACCTCGGGACCTCGTCCAGATTGAACACCACACAGTATTAACTGTCTACGAACGCTAGCCTACTATAAGACTTCGGTCTGGGATGTAGCAGAGACCAACTCCGGCCCTCCAAGTGAATTGGCTATTGTCGCACTCCTTACATCTCTTGGATCCCACAAGACCCTAGGCACTTGATTCCTCTAACTAACGTCCTTTACAGGCCTATGAGTTGTAACTGATGTTAAAGGCTTATGTCAACAATACCGGCTTTGCAACCTTAATTAGTGATTGTATGTTTAGAAGTGTCATCTTCAGTTTAACATACGTAAGTTGACTTCCTTCGGATTGCTCCAGGTCATACGGAAATCTACTTTACAAGCTGGGGCTGACAAGTAAACCGAGTAAATGATGCCCAACTTGTCTCTACCTCAGCCGTGAAAAAAATCACTTAAGAAACTTACACAACTGGAGCTAACTAGGTCTTACAACACCGTGTGCAGACGTACGTTGCTTCCTTCAACCTTGTATGTAATGTATCAGTTCTTGAATGGCCTTATTGCAGAATAAAAGGACCGTAGAATAGACAAGAACGTGATCAGGTTACCAAGGTTACATGTTAATCTGATGCAACCACAAAGGTACGTTATCGCCTACCTATGCTTCCCAACTCTCAAGAGAAGTCTTTATAGTCGTTAGGTAAATCCCACACAGGAACTGCTACCTAATAGAGGATGACTACCACAACAAGCTTACACTGAAGTGCAAAGAGTTTACGATCAATTCCACAAAGAAATTTCATGTATGCTTGATGCTTGTGGTTTTTGTTCTTTATCCTCTAATTATATCTCTCAATAAGATAGGTTGCTTTAAGATAAAGAAACAGATTTTTTAACCTACAAGTTAGCAAGTGCCCGTGTAAAACGTGCCTGTTACTTGACTTGCACACAAAGAAACCCTAGGTTAATCTCAATTGGAATTGTTTTAACGTTTATCTGCCAAGTTGTTTGTTAGCTCTTAACCACTTTAAGATAGAATCCAATGACCATGAGAACACCTTTATCTTATCGACTCATTGAGATTCGTTAGATGGACCACAGAAGATATTTCGTGATAAACCAAGTCCAACTAAGAGATAAGGAGTTAGCTATTTAATCCGTGTGAAAATCCTGCAGAATATTCACTTGGACGGTTCGGGAACCGTCCGTCTGAATTCCGGCCAAATGCATTGAATCTGTGGTTCACGTACATGTAGGTGTACAGATCAACGTTTTGGGACTCAGAAGAAATTTTCGGAGCCACTGTTCACGAACCGGTTCGTGAACCGCCGTCACTCATATTAGGGTTTAAACTGGATCCGCTGGAAGTTCTGGGGTGGGCCAGTACTTAGACGTGTTAGACGCCCTCAGCTATAATCAATGGACTCTGCTCTAGAGTACTCCTTTAGATTCACCCAGATTCCTACATGTGATTTGCAAGCAAACCATTGCTACGGAAAATGTATTGTATCTATCTCATGCACCTTGTAACCTTAGTATGGTGGGAACACATACCAACATAACTCATGGTTATGTAGACAAGAGTACAAATCTCAACCGCTATATCTCTACTAAAGTAGCCGACTATTTCGAAAGATAGAATAAGTAGAATGGAAGAAATTCCATATAAAGTCATAACTCCTACTAACCCTTTATCGATGAAGAATATTTGATGTCTTATTTGTAAACGCAGTCTTCGTCTTCAAGGTCTCTACTACTTCGTCTATATCCCAATCTGAAATCTAAACTCTAGTAGGCTAAATCAAGAATTGTGTTTTGACACCTAAAACTGACAACTAGCTTGACATACCAACGCCAGTGGGTTTGACTGGACAATGCCCTAACATAATGATATATTGAAAGGGCAAAAATATTTACAAAGCTAAATATAATTGGTCAGAAGGACCCCAGAAGAACAAAAAAGCTAAACCATTACAAGTTCACAAGAGTTTTCCAATTGAATACAACTTGTGAGAATCAGCCCTGAAAATCTCTGTTTGTGAAGTCCAAAGACGAATATCCAATTTCACAGCTATTGGAATATCATCAAATGTTCTCAACTTCCCCCCATTCACTATATCATTTATAGCCACGAAATCTAGGCTCCTTAAGTCAAAATTGTAACATCATACTTCCTTCACCCTAAGAAAAATGATACTTTCACTCTTTTAAGTTAAAATTAAAAAATATATATATATATATATATATATATATATATTGAGAAGGAGTCATATTTCATGTATCAGTGAGAAATGGATAGCCAAATATCCAAAACAAACGATAAAAAGTTATAAGGCTTAGTATGGGAGTGCTACTTACAGTTATAGTTTACTCTCCACGTCATCTATCTAGCGTCCCTAAGTCTTATGGCGAATGCTATTTAGCAGTTATAGTTTATCAGTCTGGCGCTGAATCATCAAGCGGAGCTGCGCTAAATGGTAGAGCGCAAGCATCTGGACCGTTAGATCTGACGATCTAGATCAGATGCGAATCTGCGCTGAATGGTAGAGCGCCAAATCAACTTTTTCTGCGCTGGATTATTGAGCACCAGACTGCTAGTTATACTTCCAGCGCTACTTATTTCTGGAAAGAGAAGTAGCATTCAGGGAATAGACCACGACTTTGCTATAACTAGCACTCCCATAAGACTTAGCCTTACTAGGATAACAAAGTGGCTTCATAATGATTCCCAATCCAAACCATCCGACTAAAATTCTTTTAAGATAAGATTAGGCATTTCACAGACTCCTACCTGACATGTTTTTTAGTTGGGGGAATGAGTGACTAGTTAGTGCAAAAGCAATTGCTCAGCCAAAAGCCCAAAAGCGAAAATGATTAGTAAGTGGGGGATGCCATATGTGCCACAAAAATATTTGACTTCAAACAAAATAATTTTCATTTTTTATTTTTATTTTTATTTTGGAATTTAAAACTTTTGAGTTCAATGGATAATGTAGAAAGACTTGAGAATGGGGACCAAAGACAGAAGAAAAAATTGTTCCCAAAACAATAAAAAAAAGAAGAAGAGGGAAATATGTCATTTTTTTTAGCACCACACTGTTTGGACAATAAATAACTTCCAATAGTACTACAGTGTAGTGTGTTTTTCTTGGTGGTGGTGGATCATGGATCTTTAATTTGGACAAAGTCTTGCTTTAGAGTCTTATATTTTGATTCGGTAAATGGTAATTGGGGCCCATAAAATCAGATACAGTTGATCCCATTCATTTGGATTTTGGACAACAAGTGCAGTGAACAATTTCAAGATTGCAAATCACAGTAATCTCATCAATGAATTGTGGTACTGAAGACGTGAAATAAATAATCTTTTACCATGTCGACATATGCCATTTCCTGCCATCTCTACATGTATAGCACTCGGATGTAGTTTGTCTAGATTGTGATTATCATCTATTATTTGGGCTTCACAAGTTTCTTATGTCCTAGAATTTTTCTAGGAGATTTTTTTCGAGCTGTAATGCTTTTGATATTACTTAAAACTCTCTTTGGTCTAACGATCATCGAGCATAAATCCGGAGTCCGATTCTGTGCACTCCAGATTTATGCCCATGAGACATCTCGACTTCATCCTTCGGTTTAGGTGTTAGGTATTCATGCAGGAAAAGATGTGATTCTTAACACGCGATACAATGACACCAACCATTAATACTAACTAGCCAATCAAGATGAAAACGTCAAGTGCACAGAGTTGGTTCATGAATATGTCGTTAATGGAGATATTTTTTCTTAAGATTATGTCATTAGACGATGCGAAACATTGTACGTAAATCCCCACTAAATGGTCTAAGAAGGGATCAGGATAAAGCTCACTTAATTGAGATGAGATAGATTAGGATTTTCAAGGTGGGTTTATGAGTGCAGTACACATTTGTAGCATCTCTCCCTTAAACAATGCTTTGTTATTCTTAATTACATGTCTAAGTTAAGAGATTCTTCTTAGGTAATCGAGTTCGGTCACTTTTAATTATCCTTCACTAATCACTATATCATTAAAAATGTATATATTTACCATCAATAGTAGCAATTTGCGAAATAGATTAGTAAGATGATGATTCTCTTTTTCTAATCGGTCATGGCTATACAATCGAAATTCCACTTTCCGTGACCATCTTAATCAGTTCTTCTGCGCTTCTTAATCATCCACTTGCTGGGATGATGTTTGCATCTCCCACATTCCCTCCTCATCAACAGTGACCAGCACAACTACGACGCAATTGTTTTTGCGGCTCCTACTTGACATACATATAAGTGGAACTGGTTAGCGGGGAACAGTATAGCCTAAGCCAAAGTTGGTGCCTTTTGAAAAGGTTTTGAAAGGCCTGGCCCCTGATTTCAGTTTGGACGTACTTCAGTGATCACCCTTGGCTGGAAAGCAGCACTTTGTCGAGTAAATGTAAGCGGATAGGGGCAGTTTGACCTTTCGAAGGACTGAAGAGCTCTGTGGAGTTAAATTAAACAATGTTCATCAAGTCGAACAAGCTCAACTTCTCAAGGCCAGAGGAATGGCTTGGAAATAGGAGCTAGGATGAGAAGAATAGCATTGGTAAAATTCTTGTTGATCATGTGTTATTGATATTTTAAGTTTTCGAAGCCCAACAAAGAACAAAGAACAAAGCCCAGTATAACTGAAAACAGCTCCATCTCATGAGAGATCACACATGCAGGCAAGGCAATGCATAGTGGTTTGCCTACCTGCAGCCAATCCACACTTGTCCCATTTCCAGATTATGGTTACATCACAAGTATAGCACCCTACTTAACACACTTGGTAATACACTTTCTTATACATATAACCTAAATCATCACTGCCTCAAATTTCAAAGAAAACTTTACACAAAATTAAGGAGAGAAAAAATCACTGTAGGTATGAGAAGCGCCTGTTGTTTCATTATTTCAGTTTTTCTGGCAACTGCGGTTGCAGGTGGTAGCACTTCAGCGACAGATGCTTCAAAGAATGAAATGTGGGCAGAAAAGATGGGAAACAAGCTAAACCAGTTCATAGCTAAAAGATACAGAGTATTTCCAGATTCACCTGCAATACCGAAGGGAGTGAGCTCCTCTGGAATGGTAAAAGAAGACGCTCCCTCGACTGACAGCATGGACACCCCCAACAGCGTCGACTTTGCTCGTACTAGCGATGAGAGGTTCGATATGATCGAACACCAACACAAAAAGAAAATGAGCAAAGGAAGGAAGTTCAAGGTTTGCTTAAACCATGGCCCATGCTACATGAAGAAGTTAGTTTGCCCCAAAAAATGTAACCACAAGAAGCCACACCTTGAAATGGACGTTACGAGCCACCACAAGAAGTCTCACTCTCACCTCAAATCTCACTCTCACCTCAAATCCAAACACGTGAAGGGTCACTGCACCTTCAACTGCAAGAAGTGCATTGCCCATTGTTAGTATTCAGAAGAGAACCTAGTTAGATTTTAGACTCCATGGTGCTGTTTTTATTTCTAGTGGGTTGGTTGGTTTGCTCATCAGGCTTTGTTTGATTTTCCTTTTGTTCTCTCTTTTTTGTTTTTTGTTTTTGTAGTTGTTTAGGACAAGAAGATGCATTTCTTTCTATTGTTTTCTTAGATGTAGTTCGGATCCTAAGTTCTGGCCCTTAAATAAAATTCAATTTCTACATTCAGTTATTGCAAATCTTGATCTTCTCAAGCAACTACTCTATAAATATATATGCAAAGCTTATTTCTCTAAGTTCTCATACAAATCATCTCCGCAAAGATCTTAATGCAATTTGGATGGATGTTCATCAGGTCAAAGATTATGACATGGATTTAACTGCAAATAAAATGTGAGTTTAGCAACTTCGTGTTGGGTTGATTCCTTCTGCAATACTAAATGACCAGCTAATATTATGGGGGAGAAGGCACATACCGTCTTTCTGGAATGTGACCAACAAATGGAACCACTGCTCCAAGCCAGAAAGAGCTCCAGCTGATGAGCAATGATACAAATGGACTGCATAGTCTTGGGTCTGCCAACCTGTAGAAACAAATTCTGCCATGACTGAGTTAGGTGTATATGAAAACTAGGGTCACCATTTAAGTTCTTTTCAGTTGTGAAAACTAGTAATAAGGGCATTGCATATGATGAATGCTGGAGGATCTGAGTTTGAGAAGTAACCTTTATTGTTCCATAATCCGAAATAAGAAATGACAACTTCAATAAATAACAAAACTTAAAACTGCAGAGCTAATTTACTGACAGTAAACAAAACCTCGACTATAAACAGATCCAGTAAAGCTCGAAAGAGCAGGCCTAATAAGATGTAAATTCTAAATTACAAACGCTGTGGATATCAAGTCCGTTTGATTGAGCATTATGAATATATTCTTACAACCAAAATTCCTACCAATGTTTTAATTCTCACTACAGCAATAAAATTACAAATTTGTAAGGCTGCACAAAAGAATATGACCAGTTCTTTCCGGAAAACCTGGATATTCTTGCAAGGGTATCCTGAGAGCCGCTCTCTGACAACTATCAGCAATGCAATACATTGCGAAAGCAATAATTAGTGGGAAATGCCCCCTCCATGGAATATAGACAGCTTTAAGTGCCAAAAGGATCCGTCCATTCCTTGTCTTCGCTCACAGCTCGGTCCCACCGCTTCCGAAACTCTTGAAGCTCTGCTGCTGATTGTCTCCTGATCTGTCATTCACAAGTACAACACTGTAAATTAGAAGTGCCCCTTAAACTAACAGGCCAAGTAAAATATCGGAGTGAGCTGCTGCTGCTTACATGAGTTCTCAAGTCAAGGAATCTGCTGGGTGTCTGCATGAAGAAAGAAAATGCATGTTTAGATTACACGATTTACAGACCTATTTGAGCTAGCACAACATAATCATATTTCTCAAGAGTCGTTCTGTCTCAGTAGCCTAGAATCCTAAAACACTTTCGAAGTTAAAGGTTATCCAGCAAATTTATGTCCACAGATATACTTTCAGCATAAAGCATTATTCCTATAAATCACCAAAATATACTTACAGTGACCCCTATAAATAAGACAGAGACTTTTGCCACCTCAATTTCAACTTTCCAGTCTTTACTTTTACCCCCAGTTGCTTACCGACTGTATGATAAATTATTTAATCTATTGGTTTACATAATGTTCACATGGTCAGGCCCGAAATCAAGAAAACAACACATATTACACAAGTTATTGACTTCTTGTTCCTCCTTATTCCTTGCCACTAAGGGAATTGACAATAAAAGAAAAATTCTGCTAGCGGAATAATGGAATTCATGTCCAGATTAAATACTATGCTTAAGGATGCCTAACTAACATAAAAGAAAGATAAGGCTACATAAAATCCAATATTACAAACCTTTATTGGCGGTGATGCACCCAAGGTTTGTATTCCTTGGTGAACAATGTATTCACTATCAATCACTCCAACCTTCTTTGTCCGGTCACCCTAGAATCAATAAAAATAATCAAAAAAATAAAAAACCCATTAGACAATAATTTACAATTCAACCAGGTGTTTCCTGATGTAACAAAAAGAACAGAGATGAATCAATAGAGCGGAAAAAGGGAGCTCTAAATAAAATAATTGTTCCATCCGAGTTACTTATCAAAAGATAAATGAATAACCAAGGTTGTAGCTGAGTATTATTTCGAACACTCTTAGATGGCAGAGAATCATTTATTATCTCAAGATGATGTGAAATTGATCACCATGTCCTCATGTTTTTTTTTGGGTTTATGCAAGTGTCTTCAAGCACCCTAATTATCAGTGTATAATGTATCTCAACTCTCATAATTCAGCACTCGTTGATTTACATTTGGATGCTTCCATTCTTTTTCATCGTTGTTTCTTCCCATCCTTTCTAGCCAAAGACAGCACTATCTTTTGAGCTTTTGGAGAAAAGTACTGAAGATTCAGAGTGGGATGATGTGTTTATCAACAAAGTACATCCTAATTCGAAATAGGTCCGGGGACTCATTCGGTGATTGTTGCTGAGGGAAAATAAATTGTCACTGTGTAAGCAGGCGATGCAACTATGCAAGTACTAGAATGTGTATGGTAAACGCAAAATCATTGTGTATACACCCAAGGGTTGGTCCGCCGACATAAAAACCTAGAACAGTTACAAGTGAATCGTAGTAATGTTAGTTGATCTTTAACTGTGTCTTTAAGGATGACTACTTGGGAGGAACCCAGGACCTTTCATAAAGCTAGAAAAGCGAGGAAATTCGTAAATGTCTAAATCCTTGTTCAAACACATTTAACGGAAAAGATACTCGGATAAAACGTTCTCACCTGCGCACAATAGCCGAGCTTCATGTCCAGACCCCATCCATGAACAAGATCATTCTGCGTGGCAAGAAATTCCAGAAATTTAAATAATGAAAACAATGAACATCTCTTGAATTTTCAAGAATATACATAACTTGTATTTTCACAGAAACTGATACGAAAAAAGTTTTCGAAGATTAAAAAAATGTTTCTGTCACACTAGATTAAAAGAAGGATTAATTACAATTCATCGACTACACTTGTGTTGTTTCCTCTAATATTAATGTCACTTATGTTATTGCAATCATTCCTAAAGTTTTCATACCCAAAATTCAACAAACTATCAATGTTTCACCAATCCACGCATCACAAAAGTAGTCAACGACACTTGAGGCGTTATCAGCAGTGATTATATCAAAGAAGCATTCTCTGTTATTTATCTAAGTTACATAACAACTAATCAAGCCGTAGTATCAAACCCCAGACAGCATGTAGGAAGATCATCCTACATAGATGAAGTAGTAATAGTTGTTCTCAATGAAAATATTCAAGAGATGAAATGAGAAGAGTGGTTTCTGGCAACCCGTGCAAACATCAGAAATCAAACATGATGTTCCAATCATATAGTGTAAATGTTTTTTAAGACCTCGAAAATCAGACCTGGATAAGATGCCACACACAACTCCAGGCTGCTCTTGAAAATACAGGGGCCATCCCCTCCACCCATCTGCACAAGAATTAACTTTCTCAATCCTACCATTTCTATACTGAGTGAACTTAAACAGTCAATTCTATGTATAAACCGGAATACAGATTAAAGAAGCACACCACAAAATCTGTATATTGCGGTAGCAAGTAAAGAATGTTTAAATTTAAATTTGAACAGTGGATTACAATAGCATGCCAAACAATTTGTATTTAATGGTAGCAAAGCAAGCATGAAGAAATAATTCAAATAAATAACAAGAAATAGGAGGCAAATTTCGCCAGGAAAGGAGAGCCATGATATACCTGGTTTTTTTGGGGGCTGTGATGATTTAATGGGGACTGTGGTCCTCCAAAAATCGTCACAGTAGAAAGCAAAAACCGTGACGATTTTCACAAGTCGTCACAGGTACAAAGAGGAAAACCATGACGATTTTTGGAGGACCACAGCCCCCATTAAATCACCATAGTCCCCAAAAAACTAGGTTGATATACTGTTTAAGATTTATTTTCACAAGTACAAGTGTAAGACATGATTCAAAGAATAACGCATCAACTGAATTTTATAAAGACTATGTACTTTCATCCTATGTAACTATGATATGACAAGATATAGCAAGTGAATAGATGATATTACCCTGTGCAAGGAGGCTCTGTGCTTTTCGCTGAGCAGTTTTTACTTCCCCCGGAAAAATATACTCGTCTAGATATCAGAAAGTATAAGGTCAGCAATTCGATTCTGAGGAAACATGATATAAAGTAAAAAGAGGAAACTAATCACACTGGTCGACTCCTTTTACCTATGAAACCTTCTCGCCTTCCTGCGTACAGTAATACGATGATGTACTTCTGATAGATCAGGGTCTAAAGCAGGCTGTGTAATCTCTAAACCCTCTGACATCATTATCTGCAAGTACCTGAACAGACAAATAAAAAACTACAAATGGAAAACCACACCTTCCAGTATGACAACTGCAATTCCTAAATCTTCTATCCATGATACCAAAGTCTCTTTTAAAAATTTGAACATGAATATTGTTCATAGCAACGCTAGAACACACCTTCCAGGATGAAAATTTTCCACTCCTAAATCTTCGTCCCACAAGAAGACGTAATCATAGCTAGACACAACATCTGGATGTAAAAACCGTTTCGCGAACCACCTGAAATCACAACATGCAATATTGTAAGATAACAGAATACTTTTACCAAATATATTGCATAAACTTAGTCTAAATTCTCGAAGTACACGAAAAAAACATGACGAGCATCTCATATTTATGTATCCATAATTCTGGTGTTTTCATAGCATCTTAAACTAAGATAAAGGTCCCTCGTGGTGGTTACACTGAATGCAGTGATGAACCAACGAATCCACAAACTGAAGCTTCTGTCTTTCTCTCTCTAACATATGTTTTGAGATCAAGATGAACGTTGAAATGATCCATATCTTCAAAACTCAAGGTTGATTACAGCATCCACGATGCAGTATATACCATATATGGTAAACCAGATGGTGACTATACCATATAAGTTCATTTTAGTATTTGCTAAATATAACTAGACGAAGTTTCAAACATTGTGTGGCTAAAAAGACATACTTGAAACGGAATACAGGGTCTGGAACTGTCATAACCAAATTGGACTCCTTAGGAGGGGTTTGAAACACTTCCTAACGGATGCGTTTAAAACCCCGCCTATACCTACCATATAAGTTTGAAACTCTGCCTATCATACATGACATCGTCCCCATTGTAGTTTTATGGCTTGTATGTATGCTAACATCTTTAGGATATAGCATTGTGGATGCTCTAAATGGTCTTAACATTCTTGATAACCACTAACTTGCAAGTTTAGAGCATTACCATTTTGTTTGGTTATGAGCAAGTATGTGAACTGCTTTGCTACTCCAATCAAGATCATTCCACTCGTTGACCCTTCCATTTTCTAGTTCAGTTTCTCTTGGTGAATTGCTCCATTCTACTTTTTCATTACGATGGGAGGGTCAAAATTAGTGAGCCACAAATTTCCTAATTGTAAACAAAAGAAAAGAAAAACGTTTCGGGCCATAACAACATAGAATCTCCCAGTTCATTATGTTAAAACACCTTGCATGTATAGCAATTAAACAACCAATGCTCTTTAATTTGCTAAACCAGAATACTATAACTCAATTAATCAAAATGATAATAGACGGATACACAAGTACCTTTTTGACTAGCAAATCAACATTTTTCTTTTGTTTGAGACCAACAGGGACTGCCAATAGAGCAGTGTACCTCACAGAGCTACGCTGCAACATAATAAATCCATGTCACACAAGTCAATAACACAACCAAGGTACCAAATTTCATAAACAGCCTCTCACAGTGTACAATGTATATCAGTTAGACCATCTCTTCAACCATCTTCCTTGCGTATCAAAAGAGACATGCATTGATTAGAACAAAAAACTTGGAGTATATGTATTACTTACTTGAAAGTTGGGATCACGTTCCCAAAGTTGTTTCAGTTCAAAATCAGAGGTAGAAGCAACAATTCCTCTAGGTAAAAAACCCAACTTTGAAGAAGAAGATTTCTCTTCTTCTAGTATACTAATATCTGTATGTATATCTACATCTATATCCTCCTCCTATTAAAAAAACCCAGAATTTTAACCCAATGAGGTAAAATCAAAAAAAATATATATATATCTAGAAAGATAGGGATAGAGATAGAGAATTGCCAACCTTACCAACCCTAGGTGAATCAAAAGTATACCATTTACTATCCATCTGAAACAAACAAACAAATTAAAATCAATTTAATTTTTAATTTATGTAAGAAAAAATCAAAGGGGGGAATT
The DNA here is from genome assembly GCA_023529015.1 of Papaver nudicaule. NCBI lineage: Eukaryota > Viridiplantae > Streptophyta > Magnoliopsida > Ranunculales > Papaveraceae > Papaver > Papaver nudicaule. Next base: position 18,843 of record JAJJMA010075476.1, read on the forward strand.
AAATATCTAACCTTGATGCGTTCGAAATGAAGTTTAGTAGTAACCAACATGAAAATAAACAAAAGAAAAACAAAAAGTAAAAAAGATGCTCTTGTTTTCATTCCTTTCCTTGTTTCCATTTTTTTTTTCAAAATCTAAGAAGAGGAAGAAGAGGATTAATTAGGTCTGGATAATCATGTTATTAGGAAGGAGAGAAAAGAAACAGACAGTGAAAACGGAAGAGGAGGAGCTGACAGAAGAGAAGAGAAGGAGCTGAACCCTGAAAGAGAGAGAGAGAAGAGGACAAACAATGACGACCGGGTTTCTTGTTAGTTTTTGTCCATGACCTAACAGACACGTGTCAATAAAGTGTATATTTAGTATTAATGGAGTATTAAATTTGATAATATAATAAATGTATATACCGGATTTAAATGTACGGATGTGATTATTAACTACCTAGGTTGTATTAAGTGGAAGTGTGTATTTTAGACTGTTGTTGAGGTGTAGAGAATAGTCACGGTCACAGTCACAGTCACAGTCACAGTCACGGACAATAGATAGTTTTTGTTGTATTTATAGTTGGTTGTATGATACGGTGATGTATGACAACTTCAACGTAAAGTTTTGAATCCTATACTAGAGTTTGAATTGAATCTTACTACTAATCTTACTACATAAGGGCAAGCATTATGGTGCACCTTTTTGATGAATAGTAGGTCAAAAGATCTAAAAATTGTGTAAAATTGTCTCACATGTGAGACAAGTTTTAAGTTGTTTTTATGGGGTGTACACTCAGTGTACGCACCCTGCGTCCTTTCAGTGTCCGCCCTTCGATTTTTTTTTTTTGCTTGACTTTTCTTCCCTCACACCCTTCTTACACCCCATCTAAACCACTTATTCTACAAAATCAGGGGTTTGTTGAAAATATCCAACATTTCACATATTTTTTCACTCTAACCCTCACTCAAAGTCTTTCATTTCGGTTTAATATG
>JAJJMA010075487.1:0-10622 GCA_023529015.1 Papaver nudicaule
ATCTGATGGATATGGTACCTTATGTACCTATGCAGATTTTCTACTCGTACAATGATTCTGCACTGCAATGTTACCATCCTTGTCAGGAGAACATGCGTACAAGTGTAATAAATTACAGGAAAACACTCATCGGACTAGGGATCCACGTCCTCCACTTCACATAGGCCTCTCTCTGTGAAGATGAACCAGAGTTGCTCTCGTCGGCCATGATCTCGGAGACTCTCCGTTTGGTATAAGCTCTCATCTGTGAAGACAAACCAGAGTTATCACTGCCAGTCATGGATCTAAAAAATCACACACTACGGAGAAACTTACACGAAGGGATGAAGACGGAGCTATAGTGTCACAGTCACTGTATATATATATATATATATGCACACTATGGAACCCTAGGAATTAAATGCGCCACACCGGGGCGGGATGCTGACTCAATCCCAGAACTCACACAAGATAGAGATGGAATGATGCTGCATTCGAAGTCCTAGTCAAAGTCTGCCAACAAACTCACGCGAGATCCTCTCGAAGATTTCTTAGGAATAAGAAGGGATTCGAGCTAAGAAACCGGTAATCCCTCACCTTTTCTTTCATTTAACAACACCAGTGACGACATGAAAGTATGATCTAGCGTCTATATGGATCTAGAAACCCTAGGAGCTCCTTGGTCAAGTCAAGACGACTACAAGGCCAACCATCTCAATCAGAGGATGGAACCGCGAGACCTGTAGGGTCCACATCTAGGACACCCTGAACCCCATATTGGGAAATCCTTGTCACTTTATCACCTGCCTTATCCTACGTCACCCGAGAAATAAAGAATCCATGTCAAATAACATGTCTGTATTTACATACGAACTTCTGCGAGGCCCTCTCCTAACGCTGAATGGAAGACCTTGAGACAATTGAGGTTGCCATCACCATCCGAGTGCTTAGTATGAAACATTACTGTTCCACACTAACCAGGGGACTTAATGTAGATGGTGAAAAATGGGAGAGGGACAAAATTGTAAAACTACTCTCTAAACACGCCTTATCTGAAGGCAATCGCCTACTCAAGCACATCTTTATAGCTCAGAATACAACATGCTCTACGAGCTGAATGTACTCTCTATGAGTTCTCTCTTATAACTCCCGGTGGAGAGGATAATATCATGGTGCAGTACCGATAACCTCACCAGCACATAAACCCATTAATCTACTTCATGTCGACATCGCCTCGAATTCCTCGATATCAGAACTAGATTGCTCAATGGTACATGGTGAAGAGTTAGCAGAGACGCATCCTCATGGATTTCCTCTCAAAATATGACTCAACATCCGAGTTTCAGTGAGAAACCTCAGAAACACCAAGGCTCTAGGCCTGTCCAGAGCTCTCTGAGAGACATGCAACAGCCTAAACAAGCTTAAGCAGACCACACTTTAAACACAAAACGGTCTAATATACCATGGATAAACACGCCATGACTTGAAGCACACTGTAGCACAAGCGCATGCATACGCCATAGCACAGGTGCATGCATACGCCATAGCACAGGTGCATGCATACGCCATAGCACAGGTGCATGCATACGCCATAGGCAAGCACACAAACATAGCCAAAGTGGCATATCTTGAACACGAAAAGACTAGTCCTGGCCAAACTCCAGAAGCACTAGCCCATAGGCGTGGCGCCATGAATCATGGCGCCACAGCAAAAGTCTTCTCGAAAAATCGTGGCGCCATAGAGCATGGCGCCACAGCCTTGGCCTTTGGGTCTCCCAAGACCGTGCGCCATGGACTATGGCGCCACAACTAGCCTTGGCCAAAATCCAAGGCAGTAGAACTAATATAGTGGCGCCATGATGCATGGCGCCACAAGAACCCAACCTTGGCCCAAGGCCAAGGTCTTTACCACTACACCATGGCACCATGAAATCCTGGCCCTGGCCAACATCCAGGGCCACCCCTACACACCCACTATGCGTGTCTCTAAAGGCGCCACACTCACGTTGGCCGCAGAGTCATAGCCACACAAGCCTACTCAAACTCAACACAACCATGCAATATCTGCATACTACTCGAGATATTAAAACATCACACGGGGGGATAACTTTAGGGGTATTGGTCTGACGGTCTACGGCAGTTGAAAGAAACTGATAGAGATGATGGACAGTTACGAGAAAGTGGCGCTGAGTGGACATGATCTACACGATCCTAGCAGTTACCGAGAACAACTCATGTCCTCCACTCTTCCACGACTTCCACCTTCTCTGTCGAGAGATCAGGGTGAGTTCAACACTATAAATATAGGCTTCCTCTATCTTCCAAGGCAGAACAACTAGAATACGGAAAAACACCAGAACCTCAGAGCAAACAGACCTGAGTATCCAACACACTTCTAGCCTTGGAGATTTCCAGTCACCTTCACGACGGAGATCTTGAACTCTTACACCCAGAACACATTCTCAACCTGATCTCAAGTTTCTTCGTTGTTTCCCTCCCTAGATCAACCTCTATCCTCTCTGTGACCGAAGCAAGACGTGAACGGCCATTGACTTGGTTTAGGCTCGTCTTGTTCGACTTTGATCTCGAGCACTACGAAAGTACCCAGAGACGGTGCATTGTTTTTCCAGGTAAAAACAGTTGGCGACCACAGTGGGAGATCAATCTCTCGGTCCCAGAAAAATTTTCCTTGGGGAGACGGCTACTCTAGGGACGATGGCGCCGGAAACTTACCTTAATACACCGATCCACATTGAGAGCTTCACCGCTTACGACAAATCAGCGAAGGAGGAGGCTACCCTTCTCATTGAAAGACTATGCGAACTCCACCATTTTTCAAAGGGACAACGTGTGGACACGTTTGACGCTCTCAACCGCATCGCTTTTGAAGCAAACCTAACTCCAACAATACCCATGATCTCCGAAATGTCCATAGCAGCTGATACACAGACGCAGGGTATCACCTTCACCAACAAGGATATGATTGCTGAGGAGGGACACAATCGCGCTCTCTACGTAACCGCTCATATCAAAGGCACGGAGTTCAAGAGAGCATTGGTCGACACCGGAGCTGCAGCCAACGTAATCTCCCTCAAAACTCCAAGGATCGCAAGAATTCCTAAACAACAAATAGTCTATCATCCCATCATAATGAAAGACTTTGAGGGGAACAAGACAAGTATCTACGGACACGTCAACTTGGAATTGAAGGTGGGACCCATCCACACGAAGGCTAAGTTCCACGTGATCGAAAAGGAAGCAGAATACCACATGATACTGGGGAGGCCTTGGCTGCACGAGAACAAAGTCGTCGCTTCTACTTATCACTAATGCTTGAAGGCGGTTCTAAACGAAGGTATCGTCTGCGTGACCGCATCTCTCTCCCCGTACTCATCAATATACGACGCCGAGCTTGTAGATCCGAAAGACGAAGCATCCAAGTACCAAAACAAGGTCTACAGTGTGCCACTCTCGAATTGGACATCTCGAGAGAAATACGACCTACAACAACAGTCAGGCGAGGACGCGATGCAAGGAGAAGGAGGGAGTAAGACGACAACACACAAGAGGACAGGAAGCTTCGTAACTACACGGGACATTAAAGGGAGAGTGGTTTACCTCCGACGCCAGTTCTAGCAATTAGCAGGGGAGACTAGTCATAGCTCTCCCCGCCCTGGAGAATGTAACTACAACGAACAACAGGTCGAGGACGAATTCCAGGAGGCGCCCCCACAACTACAAGATGGGACGGACTCCACCTCAGACACACTCGAGACAATAAACATCAGAACGGATGAGTCACCCAGACCTATCTTCATCAGTTCAACTTTGTCACCTGAGGAGCGCACCGAATTCGTGGACTTACTAAGAGAATACCAGGACACGTTTGCTTGGACATACGAGAAGATGCCAGGACTCGACGAAAAACTGGTGACACACCACTTGTCCATCACCCCGGGTTCTAGACCAGTCAAGCAACAGCCGAGGAATTTCAGACACGACGTGGAGGAACAGATAAAAGTCGAAATACAGAAGCTGTTGGCAGCAGGATTCATCAAACCGATCCAACACACCACTTGGCTGGCCAATGTGGTACCCGTCAAGAAGAAAAATGGCCAGATACGTTGCTGTGTCGACTTCAGGGACCTGAATAAGTGCTGCCCGAAAGATGATTTCCCGCTCTCGAACATCGACATGCTTGTAGATGCTACCAGTGGGCACGCCATGTTCTCCTTCATGGACGGGTATAGTGGATATAATCAAATAAAGATGTATGAGCATGATGCCCCAAAACGGCATTTCGGACACCCCTCGGGAACTTCTACTACACAGTTATGCCCTTCGGTCTGAAGAACGCAGGAGCTACTTACCAGTGCGCAATGACAACCATCTTCCACGACATGATGCACAAAAAGGTTGAGGATTACGTGGACGATGTAGTCGTGAAATCCAAGACCAGGACGTCACACATAGAGGTCTTGCGACGCGTATTCGAAAGATGCCGGGAGTACAAACTGAAGATGAATCCTTTGAAATGCGCTTTTGGAGTTTCTTCGGGGAAGTTTCTCGGATTCCAAGTAACCGAAGAGGGAATCAAGGTCGACCCGTCCAAGACCCAAGCCATCACCACCATGCCACCACCCCGGACGGTGAGGGAACTGAAGAGCTTCATGGGTAAAGTATCCTATATTCGACGCTTCATCCCGGGACTTGCTCAATTCGTGGCCTCGTTCACCCCCTTGCTAAAGAAGGATGCCACATTCGCATGGACATCCGTCCAACAAGAAGCGTTCCGCAAGATACAGCAATTGCTCCTATCACCGGCGGTCATGAAGTCTCCTGCACGAGAACGACCACTACTCATATACACTGCCTCGAGCGACGTCGCGATCGGAGCGCTACTGGCACAGGAGGACGAAGGAGGAGTCGAGTGCCCCGTCTACTACATCAGCCGTACCCTGAAGGACGCGGAACTTCGATATCCCAAAGCTGAGAAAGCATGCTTGTCTCTGGTCTTCGCGGCACAAAAACTTCGACACTATCTTCTTTCCAACCGAGTGGTCCTGATTGCGAAGGCGGATCCCATCAAATATCTCCTCTCGAAACCCGCCTTGATTGGGAGACCAGCAAAGTGGTTACTACAGATGTCCGAGTTCGACATAGCTTGTGTATCTCCGAAGGCTGTCAAGGGGCAAGTAATAGCCGACCTTCTTGCTGCATTCCCGGGAGAAGACTCAACGACTCTACACGAGGAGGTGCCAAGGGAGTTCCCCGAAATAGCGTTGGTGAAAACAAACACATGGCTTTTATACTTCTATGGATCCGCTACCCCAAGCGACAATACTGGAGGAGCTGGTATCGTCTTGGTATCCCCAACAGGTGAAATGTTCTCCCATTCATTCAAATTGGATTTCAAATGTACCAACAACTCGGTGGAATACGAAGCTTTCCTCCTGGGACTATCGTTAGCTAAGCAAGCAGGCGCTACATGCCTCGAAATTAAAGGCGACTCCAAGTTGCTGGTGAACCAGATGAACGGAATATACTCTCTCAAGGAAATCACTCTCGCTCCTCATAGAGCTGAAGCACAAAGGCTGCTGAACCACTTCGTTGACGCCACCATAACACATACTGGACGGACTAACAACAGACACGCCGACTACTTGGCAACCCTGGCATCCAAACTTCAGTTCAAGGGGGAGGAGGAGACTGTGACAGTGCAGAGACGGACCGCCCCCTCAACTTGGCTGACGGAAGGCGAGCTCATACCAGACAACGACTGGCGTACACCCATTATCGAAGATTTAGGTAACTACACTACCGAACGAAAACTTGGGATTAAAGAGTTAAAACATTATTTCTTTTTCATGGAGTGTTGTACCATAGAAACCCAGATGGGTCACTATCACGATGCTTGGGAGCACTCGAAGCACAACAACAACTCAAACATGTTCATGATGAAGTCTGCGGGCAAACTCTCGTCGTGACCCTTTATCGACGACTTCAGAGACTTGGCTACTATTGGCCGACAATGGAGGCACGATCCCGGGCCCTACAAGAAACGTGTTCCAACTGCCAGACTCCCCCTCATTAACCCGAAGCCTTAGTATGCCAGCCTTCCGAGGATTGGAGGGAACCTTTCATCAAATACCTCAACGAAAAGATCTTACCAGAGGACCAACACGTAGCCAGCCGTCTGATTAAAAGGTCCAGGAGGTTCCTCTACTACGAAGGAATATTATATCGTAAAAGCTACGGGGGAAGTCTACTCCGCGGCTTGTTGTTTTTACTTGGAAAAACAGTGCACCGTCTCTGGGTATTTTCGTAGTGCTCGAGATCAAAGTCGAACAAGACGAGCCTAAACCAAGTCAATGGCCGTTCCTATCTTGCTTCGGTCACAGAGAGGATGAGTTTGGTCTACGGAGGGAAACAGTGAAAGAAACTTGAGATCAGGTTGAGGATGTGTTTTGGGTGTAAGAGTTCAAGATCTCCGTCGTGAAGGTGACTGGAAATCTCCAAGGCTAGAAGTGTGTTGGGTTGCTCAGGTGTGTTTTCTCTGAGGCTCTGGTTTATTCAAGTGTTCTGAATATCTGGTTGTTCTGAAAAGATGTTCTTTCCTTGGAAGATGGAGGAGGCCTCTATTTATAGTATTGAACTCACCCTGATCTCTCGATAGAGAAGGCGGGAGTCATGCAAGAGTAGAGGAGTGGAGAACATGAGTTGGTTTCCGTAACAGCCTGAGTTGTGTAGACGCGCCATCTTCGTATAACTGCCCATCATCTCCATCAGTTTCTTCCTAACTGTCGTAGACCGCCAGACCAATACCCCTAAAGTTATCCCCCCGTGTGATGTTTTGATATCTCGAGTGGTATGCAGATGTTGCATGGTTGTGTTGAGCTTGAGTAGGCTTGTGTGGCTATGACTCTGTGGCCAACGTGAGTGTGGCGCTTTTTAGAGACACACATAGTGGGTGTGTATGAGTGGCCTTGGGCGTTGGCCAAGGCCAGAAGTTGTGGCACCATGGCGCCATGGGCTAAGAAGGCCATGGCCTAGGCCTTTGGCCAAGGCCAAGTTGTGGCGCCATGGGCTAAGGAGCCACGGCCTTGGCCTTTGGCCAAGGCTAAGTTGTGGCGCCATGGTTTTCACGGCGCCAGGGGCTGAGGAGCCACGGCCTTGGCCTTTGGCCAAGGCCAAGTTGTGGCGCCATGGTTTTCACGACGCCATGGGCTAAGGAGCCACGACGTACTTGCGCACTTGTGTTATGGTGCATGCGTGCCTATGCATGCATTGGCGCTATGGCTTATGCATGCATTTGGGCTACAGTGTGCTTGAAGTCATGGCGCGCTTGTCCATGGTATATTAGACCATCCTGAGCTTAGGGTGTGGTCTGTTTAAGCCTGTTTAGGCTGTTGTATGCTTCTCAGAGAGCTCTGGACAGGCCTAGAGCTTCGATATTCCTGAGATTTTCATTAAGACTCGGATGTCGAGTCGTATCTTTAAGAGGAAATCCATGAGGATGCGTCTCTGTTAACTCTTCACCATGTACCATTGAGAGATCTGGTTCTGATGCCGAGGAATTCGAGGCAATGTCGACATGAAGCAGATTAATGGGTTTAATGTGCTGGTGAGATTATCAGTACTGCACTATGATATCATCCTCTCCACCGGGAGTTATAAGAGAGAACTCATAGAGAGTTTATTCAACTCGTAGAACGGGTTGCATTCTGAGCTATAGAGATGTGCCTGAATAGGCAATTGCACTACGATATCATTCTCTTCACCCGGGAGGCTATAAGAGGGAACTCGTAGAGCTATAGAGATCTGCCTGAGTAGGCAATCGCTTCTTGGAAAGGCATAACATAAGGAGATTTACGATTTTATCCCTTCTCCATTTTTTCACCATCCACACTTGTCGGACGAGGAAATCCCCACAGTTCTGAAAGAGACACATGAGGCCGAGCACCAAGGGAAGAGGAAGCTATTTCTACAAATTCATGAGAGGTATTACTGGCCGACCATGGAAGATGATGCGAGTCGTTCGTACAGAAGTGCCACAAGTGCCAAACTCACGGAAACCTCATCCACACCCCGTGCCTGCCACTACGATCAATCAGTAGACCCTGTCGTTCTACAGCTGGGGACTCGACCTCATTGGGAAGATCAACCCTCCTTCCTCGAAGAACCAAGAGTACATCATCACCGCGACAGAGTATTTCAACAAATGGGTGGAAGCAATACCCCTGAAGAGTACAACCCGTGTCACGATCGCGACATTCATCACAGAGCACATCATCTGCAGGTTCTGGATTCCTAAACATTTTATTACAGACAATGGGACGTCATTTGTTAACAAGGACGTGGCAAAGTTACTCTAAAGGTACGAGATTCAACACATTTGCTCCACCCCATACTACCCACAAGGGAACGGGCAGGCGGAGAGTACCAATAAGACGTTGATTCAGATCATTAGCAGAACTGTACACGACAACCCAAGGTCGTGGCACGAACAGTTACCCATGGCACTATGGGCCTACAAGATCTCTCCACGGAGCTCCACCGGGACGTCACCCTACTCGCTAGTTTATGGCGCCGACGCCATACTACCAGCAGAAATCAAGGTACCATCCGCTCGTATCGCAGCAGCAAGTGGCGTCCATTGGAATGAAGTCGAGGTGGATGATTCAAGGATAGCAGAGCTAGACTCCCTGGACTCAAGACGAATCAAAGCAGAAAAGCACATAGAAATGTATCGGAAAAGGGTCTCTCGAGTATACAACAAAGATGTAAAACCAAGAACTTTTCAAGTGGGGGACCTGGTCCTGAAGACGGCAAAATACATCTTTTTTTTACTCAATACGGCAAAATACATCCAACAAGACGCCACGACACCGAAATTCGCTCCAAATTGGGAAGGTATGTATGTTATCTCGAAGGCATCTGCGAGTGGATACTATAAGATAGTCACCATGGATGGAAAGGCAGAGGGGACTGTCATCAATGGCAAGTGGCTGAAGGCGTACTACGCTTGAAAGAGAGGTCACTGGAAGATGAGAACCACGAAAAGAGGGCCGGCAGGAGGGCTAGGGAGCCATGGCGCCACAACCCATGGCGTCCCGGAAAAAAAAAAAAGGCGCCCCAAGCCATGGCGCCACAACAAGAGGAGGACGGGGATGGAGCTACAAGCCCGAACCTCCCAGTACACGGAGGAAAGCCAAGCCCTGCAAGGACACACAGACGGGTACATGCTTAACGTCACACCGCACCAAGACTTAACAAAGCCCTCCATCGCGGCGGCAACGAAGGGAGACGAAGTACAACCCTACCCAGCCGAAGAGTCACTCAGGCGAGTTCATGGCTTCATGACAAGGGAGATCAAGATCGCATTCGAAGGACGATCATCGCAAATAAGAGACAACGAACAAGCTCAGAGACACAGGGACACGCGGGGACTTAGGTCAGGAAAGAGAAACTTCATTCTTTCAGATAAAATGCCCAAGTTTTATTTAATAAAAAAAAAGAGAGAGAGATCTCAGTATATTTTGTCCATGAACCTCAGAACTCTGAACAATAACACTCTCTCAAACCTAAAGCCTTTCCCCCGTTAAGATATTAAAACCAGACTTTCAAAACAATCAATCCAACAAGGAATAGTCTCGCTTATAAAGCATCTCCACCCTCTGGCGAAAAACATCATTCTTCTTCTTCAGACTCTCAATCACCTCATTATCCTTGTTAGACTCTTCAACCAAAGCTTGTTCCTTAGCCCGAATGACTTTCAACATTCGGCCAGCCTTGTCGGATAATCCTTTCAAGTCTCTTTCGGCACGGAGGAGAGCCTCGAACAGGGGAAGACGTTAGAGACCATCCCAGCACGATCCACCTTCACGATCTCGAGACGCTGACGAAGCCATCCCACGTTGCACATCAACGCCTCCAGAACGGCAACGCGACTCTCCCACCTTTGGATCATCCCGGAGGTTACGTCATATACGGTTTCTCCTCTCCCATCTCCTTTATCACAGGGAGAAGCAAGGAGACCATGGTCACCATGACAGGAGTATCCTTCATCAACTGGTTGGTAGCGACATGACCTTACTTTTTCCAAATCTTCTCATAAAGATCTGCATAAAGAGTCGGCACAAGGAAACCACCGACAGATCTATGTTCCTCGAAAAGGGAAACCATCTCTGGCTCGAAAGGAAGACCAGCTCCCGAATGGTCGATGTCATCTATTCCTAGGCCAACGTCATCAAGAACTGAACCTCCATCAGATGAAGGACCAGTATTATCGGCGCCACCATCCTCGTCGTCTTCGTCCACAGCAACGACCGAAATCGGGGAATAGGTCGGAGAGCCTCCCTGGACAGATTGCTTCCTCTTGGGGATACTCACACGTTTCTTCTTGCGAGGCTGCGCCCCCTGAAAGGGAGGATAACATTTATTTAGAAGAAAATGAAAGAAATGACCAAGCTAAGATGGGATAGAAGATTTACTGGATCGCCTGTTGGGGTCTGATCAGGCGGCGGAACCTCTTCAAAACTCGACCTTCCAGCACTCGAGCGACCTCGACTCCGAGTCACCATGATTGTGGATGGTAAAACCCCTCGGGACACGTGTCTCGCATCTAAGAAGCCTAACCACTC
>JAJJMA010075495.1:0-11740 GCA_023529015.1 Papaver nudicaule
TGTTGTATCTCACAAGTGTACAAATTCATCATCACCAGCAGTTACCAAGAGGTGGTATTCAAGCACTCTTAACGCCTGGTTTTAAACATTCCCAACAAACAAATAGAGGTTTCAGATAGCAAGAAAAACCAAACAAACACTTGAAATGCTTGAATACTAACAAACACACCAGAACCAGGAAAAACAACATGTCCATTTGGGTCCTTGAGCTTAGTCTTCGATTCAAAGGGCATACGATGAAGATTGAGACCACCCTTTAGACTTTTAGACTAATATAAGTTAATTGATCATCTTTCCTTGACCTCATCAAATGAGAACTTGGCTGAAACTAAAATGCAAGCAAATCAACCTAATCTGATAAAACTTATAAGAAATTTCAATTAAACCCATCACAGAAAAAAACTGATCAACTGATTGCCTACTACCCAGTCATCCAACCAACAACTTGAGAAAACAAATGGAGGATGTGATGGGACTCATGTAATTAAACCAACTAATTTCATTGTATCAGCAAAATAAATTCACTGTGACATTTCTACAAACAGTTACCAAACCTCATCAATAATTACAACTTGATTTTCTTAGAAAAAAACAAAAATTGGGAAACACTCATGAAACTACTATCCATAATGACACTGTTACTAAGCAGAGAAACACAAATGAATCATTTCAAATTATCAAAACCCTAAGGATAATCCTATCTTTATAGGACAAAAATCGCTCAAAGACAGATAATTTTTCCCGAAAAGACAGTGACATTTACAAAGTATAGACGATTAAGAGAAGAATTACCCAGAAAGCATGGTTTTGGGGTTTCCTGCTTTCCGCCAGAAGAAATTATCACCATGCTTTCTGGGTAATTTTTCCTTGTCCAGATCTTTCTTTCTAGGGTTTGGAACATCCTCTTTAGTCCTACATAAAAAATATCACCAAATCAAGAACAAAAAACCTTACCCGAGATCCAAAATTGCAACTTTCACAAACTAAATCCTACATAAAAAATATCACCAAATCAAGAACAAAAAACCTTACCCGAGTTCCAAAATTGCAACTTTTACAAACTAAAACGAGAGATCGTTGACTTAAGCTGAGAAAGAGGGCTTTTGGCTTTGAGAGAAAATGAGAAAGGAGAAAGGAAGACATAACTTGTTAGAGATCTACATGTTAAAGAACGAAATTGAGGTATTTCGGAGGAAGAATCAAGAGAAGAGTTTGATCTCACCATTTTCATGGTGGTTGTTTCTTAGGTTAGAGAAAGAGATCGAGAGTAGGAGAAGAAATAGAGACTGGAAATAATGGAAGAGAGAAGGAGGGATGTTATGTTTATGCTCTGCATAGAAAACTCCACCGTAGGATTAATTTAAGAAAAAAATAGAGTTCAGAATAATGCGTTTTGCGGTCGTCCTTAAATATTTTCCTTCGTTACGACGGTTTCTAGGCATACCTAAGAGAGGATCGCCTATATCCGTTCTTCTACAAAATACCCTGGCCGTTCTAATCCGCCCATAATCCACTAGTGATACCACAACAAGCATTCACCGAAGTGAAAAGAGTTTACGCTACCTTCCCTAAGGACCTTCACGTATGCTTGATGCTTGCGGTATTTGTCCATAGACACCTCTATTTATAGCACTCAATAAGATAGGTTACTTTGGAATAAAGCAATCAATTACTTGTCCCACAAGTTAGGGAAACCCTAAACTTGATAACCAAGTAATAGAGATTAATCGAGAACCTGAGCATAGCTCAGTGGTGTCTCACTGGCCTCCCTTGGAGGAGGGCTGAGGTCGAACCTCAGTAGCGACAAAACAAAAAGTAATAGAGATTAATCTCAATTGGAATTCTTTTTATCATTATCTCCCAAGTGTTTTGTTAGCTCAAAAACACTTCAAGATAGAAATCCAACAGACCAGAGATAATCTTATCTTATTGACTCATTGAGGATCGTTAGATGGAACACAAAAGATATTATGTTTTACACAAGTCCATCTAAGAGATAAAGGAGTTTGGAATTTGACTCAGAGTGAAATTCTAAAAGAATCTTCACTAAATCCGACACCAGCAAGATGACTACCGTCAGGTTCACGTACTGGTACGCGAAATAAATAGCCATCTCGAACTCAGGGAATTTCCGAGTTTCTGGTACGCAAACCGGTTCGTGAACCGTGCGCCTGTCAGATTTCGTCAAATCTGGATTCCGCTGGAAGTACTGGGCTGAGCCAGAACTTAGACGTGTGTACGTCCCCAGCTGTGATCCATGGACTCTTTGCTCAAGAGTACTCCTTTAGATTCATCCATATCCAACTAACAATTTGCAAGAAAACCATTGCAATGGACACATGGCACCGAATCTATCTCATTCATTCTTGTACTCACAGTATTTGTGGGATCAAACACTGGTCATGACATAAGGCCACGTTACACAAGAATACGATCTCAATCGCTATTATCACTACTAAAGTAGTCGACTATATTTCGAAAGAATAGATAAAGTAGAATAGAAGAATATCCATAAAGTCATAACTCCTACTAACCTTTTGTCGATGAAGAATAATTGATGTCTTCTTTGTCTTCACAGTCTTCGTCTTCAAGGTCTCTACTACTTTGTCTATATCCCAATTCCGAAATCTAAACTCTAGTAGGCTAAATCAAGAATTGAGTTTTGACACCTAAAACTGACAACTAGCTTGACATACCAACGCTAGTAGGTTTGACCAGACAATGCCCTAACAATCTCCCCCTTTGTCAATCTTAGTGACAAAACCAATTTACATATGGATTCAAATAATATACAATGAAGTACTAACAAGATGTAGTTCTTGATTTCTTGAATTCTTCAACTTCTCCCTTGAGTCTTGATGTGTTCATTAAACTCTTGTTGATGAATCCGTAGTCAGCAGTCACAACATATCCAGCTCAAACAACCATAAAGGTACGCTTAAGCTTACGTGGGTTTAGTATGCTCATCCCACATGTTGTTTGTGTGTAAGAGTAAGAATCTGAGCAAAACTTTAAAGTTGGTGTACCAGAACTTTAAAGTGATTCTACTCATTCTTGATACGAAGCTTGATCTCATCTTTAATTACTCCCCTTTACTTGATACTTTATGAAAAGCACAACAAGTAAGCACATGATGTTCTCCCCCTATGGTTATGCAACCACAAGAACAAGAACCATATGTATTCTCCCCCTATTTGTCACAAAAATATGACAAAGTAGTTTGAGACTAGGGTTTCATACACCTTATAATAACAGGTGAAGCTAAGTACTCGCATATCAAGTTTAAAGATGGTATACTTAGGTAATCTGAACAAAAAGATTCCTGAGTTCTCACCTTTTGGAGAAATAAAGATACACTTTCTCCCAATATTCCACATCCACGCTCCCCAAAAAGATTTGTTATTAAGCGCAAGTTCAATAAAGAACTCTCCCCCGTGTGGTGTTATTCAATAAAGAACAACTGACAAAGACTAACATGGACAAGAACAATTGAATGTTATCCAGTTTTGCTTTGTTAATAATCTCTTTTCCTTAGCCAATTTTTTCGGAAAAAGAGTTATATGATTCTGAGTTTGGGAAAACCCTAAAAACCATATAATCAAAAGTTTCTTAATCGTGAGAAAAAGCATAACTTTTGTAAATAGACACAGCTTTACGTCACTACCGAAGCAATGGAAAAAGCTATGTTTTGCAATAAGATTGAGGTAGACAAATCAAGTATTGCAAACATCATTAATAACATCTAAAAAGAACTTTTATTAATGAAATAAAGTAGTACATGCTTGAAAAACTCTAAAAAGCATGAAAGGCAAACTACTAAACAGATTTAGTTTATATTCCTTAGGCAAAAGTAAGAACAAGTTCTCACAAGGAACCAACTAATCTGATCTACCAGGAAAGAATAAATCTAAACAAAAAGTTGTTGTTAACAACTTTATTTAGGATTGCTACTTGGAAAACTAGCCACTTTTGGCATTACAGACTTCACAATACTTGTTGTCAGCAAGTTTCTCGATCTGTCTTTTCAAGAGAGCAAGCTCATCCTGTACAGCTTCCAACTGGGACCTAAGCAATGCATTCTTTCTTGTAGTAACCATGGTATTATTTTTCATGGTTTCATAATCTATGAAGAAGCGATAGACGATGGCTGATGAAATCTGAACCCTCTGATCCAATTTTTCATATTCATAAGCATCAAAGGCATAAACCCCAAGCTGACGAGTATGAAAAGCCATAGTCTCTTCTTCTTCCAGAATCTCTTCTTCCCTTTCTATCTCTTCAGCGCCTTGAGCACGGCTAAACTTCTCCATTTTTAGAGGTAGAATAGCAGAGACAATACTTGAATACTTATTCCTCAAGTATTGTGGTATTTATATAGGAATACCAAGAAGGGATTGACTCAAATATCTCACACAATTTTGCACACCCAGAGTCCCTTGGGTTTGTGTTTGTGTTTTAGATAGCAACGAAGTAATCTAATTGAGATTTGGGTGATTCTTTTTCGCAGAGAAACACTGTGTCCGCGTAGTTTGAGTTTTTGTACAGAGAAACACTTCTGACGGTTCGGGAACCGGGTGGAACAGGTTTTTGAACACGTCAGCCTGAACACTTCTGATGGTTTTTGACATAACCGTGTTTGTGCACTCAGGTGCCTATTCTGAGTGGTACTGATCATCAGTCAGGGTTTCTTCTCCCCTGTTTTTATATTTCCTTATCTCAGTACTAAGACAAGGAAATAGTTTGCAACACTCAGGTTTGAGTGTTGGGGTGAGTATTGTCATACTCACCTGGTCTGGACCTTCGTCTAGACCTCCTCTATCTTATTCCTTTTCCAAAGTTATCATAGAAGCGATTGTCATTTAGGATACGGCTCAGTATCTGACAAACTTCTGGATGATTTCCTAGCTTCCTGAACCTGTTTTTCAAGGTCTTCATTGAGCTTAGTGTATCCTGATAACATCTTGTCCAGATTTTTCAGGCTTATCATCTCTTTGGAGGATCTAGGTTGATTGCTCTTAGAGTTCCCTATCTTCGGAGTCTGCTTTTCAGCAGTCAAAGTTGAAACAGATGTCTTGTTCTCCGGTCTCTGAGGTTTTCTTCTAGAGTATGGAATAGCTCTACTATGATTTCCGCTCATAGGTGAGGACCCTCTCTTTATCTCATCCCTTGTCCCTGGGTAAGATTTTGAGAGTTCAAACACACTTTTCAACACATGGTTTAGAGTGTGCTGGAGTTGAGAAACTCGTTGTATCCTCTTTTGGCTATTGCATTCAGACTGAAGGTGTCCTTTCTTTTTACAGAAACTACATGATTTCTCATGTTTCCCTTCAGTATAACTCTTTTTGTAGGTACTGTTATCATCAGAATGATGAGGGGAATTGATCACCTTGTCTGAGGTGCTCGAAGATATCACCTTCGTTCCAACAATTTTACCACGATGAGTTTTTATATCTGATTGACTGTTTATGGGTTTTTCAGATATTGATTTGAGCCGATCGATTTCTCCCGTTAACTCTTCAATCTTTTTATGAGCAATCATAAGTTCAGATTTTTCAGATTCTGTACTGGTGGGGTTTTGGGGACTACCACTTTCCAGGGTTGAGTCAGCTGCATGACTTTTCCCTTTTAGTAGTGCAATCTCAGTGATTAAGGACATAACCACGGATTCTTGTTCATTGACTTTATCCAAGAGGGAGTTAACCCTGGCTTTTAGTCGTGAGATCTCAGAAGACTGAAATTTCATGAACTTGATGAGATCACTACTTTCCTTAGCTGCATCCCTTTCAATTTCTGAGTCACAGTCATCTGTCAAATTGAAAGGATAAGGATTATCACTCATACTGACAACCTGATTTGGTTGTTCTTCACAAGCTGGATTTGAACCAGTTGTATATGAGTGTAATGGAGTGGTGTCTTCTGGTGTAGAATTAATACTAACATTCATAACTCACAAGCCTAGATAAACACAGACAGTTACGTATTTAATGTGTTCACCTGCTCTCATACCAACTGAAAAAGGAGGGGTACCGAAATACTACCAACTTTTCGTTTTGGCTCGTGAGTCTTATGGTTTAGGTTTGGACGATCTTAAAAATCAATATCCAAACCTAGATAACTGGAGTTGTGATCTTGGGGATCAACTCAACAAAGTTGGGACTTCGGAGTTAAACTCAGCGGTTATTGGATAACGTACTACTTGGTGCTTTATTTATACAATCATAGATATAATGCGAAAAGTAAAAGCACACAAGACACCAGAGATTTTTTTAACGAGGAAACTGCCTTGCAGAAAAACCTCGGGACCTCGTCCAGTTTGAACACCGCCCAGTACAAACTGACTACAAACACTAGCCTACTATAAGACTTCGGTCTGGGATGTAGCAGAGACCAACTCAAGACCTCAAAGCGAATTGGCTACTGTCGCCTTCCTTACGTCTCTAGATCCCCCACAGATCGTCACACACTTGATTTCCCCAGCTGACGTCCTTTATATGCCTAGGAGTTGCTTTGACCGCTGTCAAAGGCTTGTGCCAGCAATACTGGCTTTGCAACCTAATTGTTGACGTATGGTGTAACTGTCCTCTATCAGTTTACCACACACAAGATGACTTCCTTCGGATTGTTAAATCCAGGTCATACGGAAATCTACTTCACAAATCGTGGCTGACACGTAAACCAAGTAAGCAATGCCCAATTCGTATCTACCTCAGTTATACACGAAGAATCACTTAAGAAACTTGTATAACTGGAGCTAACTAGGTCTTACAACACCGAGTGCAGCCATGCATTGCTACCTTTCCAACCTTGTTGAGTAACGTATCAGTTCTTGAATAGCCGTATATCAGAAGAGACGGACTTTAGAATAGACAAGACCGTGATCAGGTTACCAAGGTTACAGGTTAATCCGATTTCAACCAAAGATGGTTTCAATCTCCTACCTGTGCTTCCCAACTCCCAAGAGAAGTCTTTATAGTCGTAGGGAGTTTCCAGAGGAGCTGCAACCTATAGAGGATGACTATACACTAGTGGAAAACGTCCGTTTTAGGACAGCTAGAAACAGTTCTAATAGTGATAAAAAGAACGGTTCTAGACAGTCTTATTAACAGTTCTATTATTGTCGTCCTTTTCAAGTAGGACAGATACTGTTAGACTTTATAATAGAACTGACTTTGCACGTTCTTTATAAGAACTGTGAAAAACAGTCCTTCTGTTGCATTTTAATAATAATAATAAAAACAAAAGTAAACAGTTATTTCACCCATTACACTAGATCTGAATTCCAGCTGTACGATTGTAAAATTCTGAATTATTCTGACAGCTGAAACTAAAATTCACATGAAATGCAAAACCAACAAATTTGAAATAAATCTAATTACATTGATTTAAACCATCCAAATGAAATTCGAATCCATTTTACATAATTTAGTTAGGTTCAGTATCACTAAAAAAAACTCTGAATCAAAATAGTTCCAATAACAGGAACAACACAACTATATTACAACTGGATTTAGATTCGAGGTCTTTTTGCAAGTGAGCAAATAATCCCAGTACAAGATCGAGCTAGTGTGCTTAGATCCTGCGTGCACAAAGAGTGAGCAAATGCATATGCTGGATTTAGATTCGAGGTTCTTGGGCAAGTGATCTCAGTTCTGATAGATAACACACCTGCAATAGAGAAAAACAATGTGATTAACAAATGAATTTGAGAAAAATATGAAAAACAAACTTGTAATACAATCAAAACTGACAAGACATAAAAGAAATCTATAGAGAATTGAAACCCTATCCAAGTTTGGTATGGTTTAATGCACAACGAAACGACAATAGCCTATAGATTAGGAGGAGATCCGGCAAAGGAATGACATTCAGAAGCAATACAAGAACTGTAGCTGGAAGTACCAGAAAATGATGTTTAGATACTTTAGGGTCGAGCAAGCATTTTATCCAGTCTGATTTCACTTGGCAGCTATGTAAACATAGACGTTAACCAAAGAAGAAAAATCAGAAACTAGTATAAGTAAAAAGCAAAAGCACAGACACTGCGAACCATATGGACTCTTAGTGTTAAACTATTTCTAACTTGAGAAGCCAATCCAGCAGGAATTGGGTGAATATGCACATTATATATCCTTCGATTTAGGTGATCTCCTCCACAATCAAGAGAGTCTGCGAGAAAAGACACACAGTGTACTGAATAGGGGCATAAAACCAGTTGCCTGTGCGCTGAAAGGAGTTGAAAACAATAAGCAAAAACCATGTGCAATAAGAATCCAAAATTCCAGCAAGTACAACTTTTGTGAAAGCAATTGTTTGACCACGGCTACGAAAACAAAGTGTCGCTGCTAACTGGCATATATTTAGATTAAAAAGGTTGTAGGAAATTACCTAGGTTTGAGCAGCAGAATGCAACAAGAGGCCTTTGATATCCACCATTGTGTGCTGTTGTATCTCACAAGTGTACAAATTCATCATCACCAGCAGTTACCAAGAGGTGGTATTCAAGCACTCTTAACGCCTGGTTTTAAACATTCCCAACAAACAAATAGAGGTTTCAGATAGCAAGAAAAACCAAACAAACACTTGAAATGCTTGAATACTAACAAACACACCAGAACCAGGAAAAACAACATGTCCATTTGGGTCCTTGAGCTTAGTCTTCGATTCAAAGGGCATACGATGAAGATTGAGACCACCCTTTAGACTTTTAGACTAATATAAGTTAATTGATCATCTTTCCTTGACCTCATCAAATGAGAACTTGGCTGAAACTAAAATGCAAGCAAATCAACCTAATCTGATAAAACTTATAAGAAATTTCAATTAAACCCATCACAGAAAAAAACTGATCAACTGATTGCCTACTACCCAGTCATCCAACCAACAACTTGAGAAAACAAATGGAGGATGTGATGGGACTCATGTAATTAAACCAACTAATTTCATTGTATCAGCAAAATAAATTCACTGTGACATTTCTACAAACAGTTACCAAACCTCATCAATAATTACAACTTGATTTTCTTAGAAAAAAACAAAAATTGGGAAACACTCATGAAACTACTATCCATAATGACACTGTTACTAAGCAGAGAAACACAAATGAATCATTTCAAATTATCAAAACCCTAAGGATAATCCTATCTTTATAGGACAAAAATCGCTCAAAGACAGATAATTTTTCCCGAAAAGACAGTGACATTTACAAAGTATAGACGATTAAGAGAAGAATTACCCAGAAAGCATGGTTTTGGGGTTTCCTGCTTTCCGCCAGAAGAAATTATCACCATGCTTTCTGGGTAATTTTTCCTTGTCCAGATCTTTCTTTCTAGGGTTTGGAACATCCTCTTTAGTCCTACATAAAAAATATCACCAAATCAAGAACAAAAAACCTTACCCGAGATCCAAAATTGCAACTTTCACAAACTAAATCCTACATAAAAAATATCACCAAATCAAGAACAAAAAACCTTACCCGAGTTCCAAAATTGCAACTTTTACAAACTAAAACGAGAGATCGTTGACTTAAGCTGAGAAAGAGGGCTTTTGGCTTTGAGAGAAAATGAGAAAGGAGAAAGGAAGACATAACTTGTTAGAGATCTACATGTTAAAGAACGAAATTGAGGTATTTCGGAGGAAGAATCAAGAGAAGAGTTTGATCTCACCATTTTCATGGTGGTTGTTTCTTAGGTTAGAGAAAGAGATCGAGAGTAGGAGAAGAAATAGAGACTGGAAATAATGGAAGAGAGAAGGAGGGATGTTATGTTTATGCTCTGCATAGAAAACTCCACCGTAGGATTAATTTAAGAAAAAAATAGAGTTCAGAATAATGCGTTTTGCGGTCGTCCTTAAATATTTTCCTTCGTTACGACGGTTTCTAGGCATACCTAAGAGAGGATCGCCTATATCCGTTCTTCTACAAAATACCCTGGCCGTTCTAATCCGCCCATAATCCACTAGTGATACCACAACAAGCATTCACCGAAGTGAAAAGAGTTTACGCTACCTTCCCTAAGGACCTTCACGTATGCTTGATGCTTGCGGTATTTGTCCATAGACACCTCTATTTATAGCACTCAATAAGATAGGTTACTTTGGAATAAAGCAATCAATTACTTGTCCCACAAGTTAGGGAAACCCTAAACTTGATAACCAAGTAATAGAGATTAATCGAGAACCTGAGCATAGCTCAGTGGTGTCTCACTGGCCTCCCTTGGAGGAGGGCTGAGGTCGAACCTCAGTAGCGACAAAACAAAAAGTAATAGAGATTAATCTCAATTGGAATTCTTTTTATCATTATCTCCCAAGTGTTTTGTTAGCTCAAAAACACTTCAAGATAGAAATCCAACAGACCAGAGATAATCTTATCTTATTGACTCATTGAGGATCGTTAGATGGAACACAAAAGATATTATGTTTTACACAAGTCCATCTAAGAGATAAAGGAGTTTGGAATTTGACTCAGAGTGAAATTCTAAAAGAATCTTCACTAAATCCGACACCAGCAAGATGACTACCGTCAGGTTCACGTACTGGTACGCGAAATAAATAGCCATCTCGAACTCAGGGAATTTCCGAGTTTCTGGTACGCAAACCGGTTCGTGAACCGTGCGCCTGTCAGATTTCGTCAAATCTGGATTCCGCTGGAAGTACTGGGCTGAGCCAGAACTTAGACGTGTGTACGTCCCCAGCTGTGATCCATGGACTCTTTGCTCAAGAGTACTCCTTTAGATTCATCCATATCCAACTAACAATTTGCAAGAAAACCATTGCAATGGACACATGGCACCGAATCTATCTCATTCATTCTTGTACTCACAGTATTTGTGGGATCAAACACTGGTCATGACATAAGGCCACGTTACACAAGAATACGATCTCAATCGCTATTATCACTACTAAAGTAGTCGACTATATTTCGAAAGAATAGATAAAGTAGAATAGAAGAATATCCATAAAGTCATAACTCCTACTAACCTTTTGTCGATGAAGAATAATTGATGTCTTCTTTGTCTTCACAGTCTTCGTCTTCAAGGTCTCTACTACTTTGTCTATATCCCAATTCCGAAATCTAAACTCTAGTAGGCTAAATCAAGAATTGAGTTTTGACACCTAAAACTGACAACTAGCTTGACATACCAACGCTAGTAGGTTTGACCAGACAATGCCCTAACAATCTCCCCCTTTGTCAATCTTAGTGACAAAACCAATTTACATATGGATTCAAATAATATACAATGAAGTACTAACAAGATGTAGTTCTTGATTTCTTGAATTCTTCAACTTCTCCCTTGAGTCTTGATGTGTTCATTAAACTCTTGTTGATGAATCCGTAGTCAGCAGTCACAACATATCCAGCTCAAACAACCATAAAGGTACGCTTAAGCTTACGTGGGTTTAGTATGCTCATCCCACATGTTGTTTGTGTGTAAGAGTAAGAATCTGAGCAAAACTTTAAAGTTGGTGTACCAGAACTTTAAAGTGATTCTACTCATTCTTGATACGAAGCTTGATCTCATCTTTAATTACTCCCCTTTACTTGATACTTTATGAAAAGCACAACAAGTAAGCACATGATGTTCTCCCCCTATGGTTATGCAACCACAAGAACAAGAACCATATGTATTCTCCCCCTATTTGTCACAAAAATATGACAAAGTAGTTTGAGACTAGGGTTTCATACACCTTATAATAACAGGTGAAGCTAAGTACTCGCATATCAAGTTTAAAGATGGTATACTTA